>CAJNIZ010008768.1:0-10693 GCA_905231905.1 Symbiodinium pilosum
GGGGGGGGGGGTTGAGTTCCAACATAGAGGTCTCTTCTTTGGGGGGGGGCCTTCAGAATGAAGATTATAGTGTTTGAGTTGTTTGAGATTAACCCCTACTTCTGGAAAGCCGCCGATTTGTGTAGCCTGTGTAAGACTGCAACCCCAAGTGGCTGCTGTTCGACGTGCCATGGGCCCTACATCCAAAAACCCTAAGCTCGTCAACCGTAAATGGGGTTCCCAGAAATCTGTGGGCCGGATTCGGGGGGGAGTCCCTCTAATGGGGACTGTAGCATCTTGGGCTTATATCCGGGCTCCCGTTTTCTCTGGAAGATCCACATCCTAACTGAGCTGTTCCGAAAGCCAACCGCGAGCCCTAAGCTCGGGCTCTAGCAATCCGGAAGCCCAGTCATAGGGGGATAGGTTCCCTTAGAAGGTGTGATAGGATTTATTTGGGAGATATCCCGGGTATATAGAAGATCTCAAGGGATTTGCAGGAAGTTTCTTTTCTTGAGTTTGTCACATGGTGGATCCTGATACTCTGGTGCTATTACTGCATACCTGAACTTTTTCTAGGAAGAAGTTGGTGTGCCCTGCAGACTGCAGGTGTGCACAGCGAGCATATTATGAGGAGACCTTATCTCTTCAAGAGTTGTGTAGGAAAGTTTTGTGAATTCACCATCCAGGCATGTGGTACTCCATGATTCCGGGAACTTGTTTGGCGGCAGCCGCTCTGGCTGTGGTGCTCTACCAGGTTGGAGATATTCAAAAGTCGCCCCGCGGTTTAGGGTCTAGGGCTTTTACGCTATATATATATATATGTATATATATATATATGGGTCCCGGCCCTACCCTGACAAACCCCAAGCCGTACATATCCTGATAGCCCGCTTTAAAGAGTCCTCAGTGTACCCCTGTTTCGAGAAACTCGTAGGCCTAACATCCTAAACTTTAAGCCCTGAACCTTTATCTTTCCCCTGACCTCCTTGAAAGGGCAGGCATTTCTTGAGCCCTAAACATTAGACCTTCCAACTTGACTGGCAGCCAAGCCCGAAGCCTGAAACTCCAAACTCTAAAGCTTTCGTTAGGCCTTCACCCAGCAATCGTGGTATACTAGGAATATGCGGGTGTTTCCAGAAATTAGGGGTCCCTGTTGGGGGCACGACCATACCACATTGTTGTCTATATTGGGAATGGCTAAGGACCCTAGCATGAGTTGTTCTCAAGATTATCGGCCGCTTTTGGCTATAGACTATATTACAGCACCTACGTAATATTTGGAGGTACCAAAATGGGACCCTAAACCTTAAACCCTAATCCCCAAACACTAATTCTGGGAACTACCCATATGGTAACCGTTATCCCCTGTGGTTACCGTTCGTGGGTGGGGGCCTGATTTAAGCTAAAACTAAACGTCAAACCCTAAACCCCAAACCCTAAACCCTGAAGCAGGCGGAAGAAGGAGTGACACAAACAACCCTAAACCCCTAAGCCCGAAAAACCCTAAGCCCCCAAAACCCTAACCCCCTAAACCCCTAGACCCTAGATTCCTAAACCCCTGAACCCAGAAACCCTGAGGTTGATTGGCAACAATGTGTGGATGAGTCGGATGAGCGGCGCCAGGATGATTCGCAAGAGGATGGTTTGATGAATGGAAAGGACCAGTGAAATCCATGGAGGCCCCTTTTCAGGGGCTTGATGGGGAAGAGCCTAAGGCTTAAACCCTAGACCTCAAGTCACGAGCCCCACAAACCTTGGTGGGGCCAAGCGAATTTACTGGATGTAGTCCCCCTTAAGTAGATAGAATCTGGGGGTTTATATTGGGATAATGGAAAAGAAAATGGAAACTACTATTTAGATTTAGCTCCCCTAAGTCACATGGAAACCCATGGAGACCTCTCTGTTTCAGACGCGGGATGCACGGGTTTCATGTGTTTGGGGGAAGAATCGAATTGCAAAAGACTCTGCTCGTGTCGTTCTGACTTGGGAGGGATGGGAAGGAAGCTTCACACAGAAACACCAAGAAATTCGCCTCTATGGGTATTTGAGGGTTTCCCAAAATTAGGGGTACCTTTTAGGGTTAGTATTTCGGGGTTTATATGGGGGTCCCCCTACTTGGGGAAAGTATCATTTGTATATACGTCCAGGTTTCTGAAGAATATGCCTTTTCGAGAGGCTTCCAAATTCTCCAAAGCTGTTGGGATGCGTTCTCCACTTGCTTCTACTTAAGGCAGAGTGTGCGCATAGGTCCCTACCGGAGCCACTTTGCAAGTTTCTAGATACCCTAAACCTAAACCCTAAACCTTTTTTCTAAACTGTGGTAGGTTACATCTTCTGTTCCAGCCCCTAAACCCTGGATTCCAGCTCCACTCCCCTTGCACCGTTAATCCTAAACCCGTATAGCTGCTATTTTTCTTTTCCATTCCCACGCAAGCGCCTGTAAACCTAAAACCCCAAACCTTGAACACCCCCTCAAAAACCCAAACCCTAAGCCCTCCGAGCCCTAAACCGAAAGCCGGAAGCTTGGGCCATAATCCCTAAATCTTAAAGCCCTAAACCCAAAAGCTCTAAAGCCTTAAACCCCCTGACCTAAAACCAAAGATTCAAGCCCTAAACCCTAAACCCTAAACCCTACACCCTAAACCCTAAACCCTAAACCCTAAACCCCATTGAGCCAGCGCGCCGCCTTGCGGCTTCGGGCCTCCGAACGTCTTTGGTTTTTTATTCCCTCCTCGAGGGTTTCGTGTTTTTTAGGGTCTAGGGTTTTTTAGGGTCTAGGGTTTTTTAGGGTCTAGGGTTTTAGGGTCTAGGGCTTGAATCTTTGGTTTTAGGGTCTAGGGTTTTAGTTTAGGATCTACGGCATTCTCAGTTTGAGGTTTAGGGATTTAGGGGTTTAGGGTTTCAGTGGTTGAGAGGTTTGTGGTCTAGGGTTGAGAGGTGCAGTGTTTAGGGGCTGAGGGCTTGGAATTGGTTTTTACAGGCCTTACGCCGAAAATTCTGTACAGGAGATAGATACGCGTTGTGTACGTGTTCAAGGTTTGTGTTTAGGGTTATAAGGGCATATGTAGGGCTTACAGTATAGATGAACAACTGGGAATCAAATGGAAAAGCAAAGGGAAATCAAATGGAGGCTGGGATTACAAAGGGTCGTAGGTAGGGTGTCAGGTAGTCGACCAGATAGGACAGACCCCGTAAGAAACCCTACTGTAACCCTAAATCCTTAACTCATTTAGGATCCAGGGTTTAAGCGGTTTAGGGACAGTCCCCTAAACCGGTTGTTGTGAGCTACTGCTCAGTAGCAGCTGTTGGTGTGTAAGGATCCGAAGTTACAGTTGTACAAAGCAGGTGCAGGTTAAAAGGTGAGGGTTTAGAGTTTAGGATTTAGGGTTTAGGGGCAAAGGGCGTATATTGATGTTCTGGAGAAGTTGTCATTGTGATGAATAGGAGTTGGAGGGGATGAGGAACATTTTTCAGGCTGCCAGCTTTCATGTAGTTGCACTCCCAACTGGCACCGTTTGAAGTCCGAATGTACTTGGCCCCCAAACCGTAGACACTAGACATGTTTTGGCCTGAAGTGGAGTCATGACAGCAATTGCTAAGAAATCCAAAGCCGAGCAATATACTATAGTAGTTTCCATTTCATTTTCCATTATCCCAACATAACCCCAATATTCTATAGTAGTTTCCATTTTCTTTTTCATTATCCCAACATAACCCCAATATTCTATAGTAGTTTCCATTTTCTTTTTCATTATCCCATCATAACCCTCATATACTAAAGCCCGAACGAGAAGTACAAGTTGCTTAGCAACTCTACGGACCTCTGAGCATGGTGCAGACCCTCCTGACTCTCAGCGATTGTCCTCCGTGGAAAACAAGGCTATTTCTCTCCTCAAAGGACAGTACTGGCCAAATGGCTTCGAGTTCAGGGTTCAGGTCTAGAGTTTAGGGAATGCTAGGGGCTATGATAAAAGGGCTATATTGGGGTCATATTGGGATAATGGAAAATAAGATGGAGACTACTATTAAGGGTTTAGTGTTTATTCAATGGTTTAGGTTTTAGGGATGGGCAGGGTCTACGGTCTGAGCTTCCGTGTCCAGGGCTCGGGTCTACAGGCAGGGCCAAGGCTGGAGCAGGGTGACTCTTGCTACCTTTTCCCTTTGGGACTGGGTTAGCAGCTAGTTTTGTTTCAACTTGCCGACTTTTGCTGACAAAGTTCGCTGCGATCCTCAGCGCTAAACCCCTCAAGCATCAGAGAAGGAGAGTTGTTGCAGTTTCGTCCCAACAATAACATGGAACGCAAGAAAGTTCAGTTAAAGGATTACTGTCCTTGTGAAAGGGGTCAGAATTGAGATCAATGCTGGCTTCATGTTTTTTGTCCAATGATTGCACTTGCCACAAGGCAAGAGAAAGAAAGCAATTTTTTCGGCAACATGTGGACATGTAAGGACATTTTCACTGCCAGTAGACCGCTCTTGCAATACACATTTATGACAGGGTTCCAGGCGAAGATGGATTGGGTGTAGGGGTTTGGGGTTTAAGATTGAGGGTTTAAGGGTTTGGGGTGTTGGGCTTAGGATAAGTCACATCATCCTAAGCGCAACTTTTACAGTGCTGCCATTGTCTCTGCATCTCTCTGAATCTCTTTATGGCTGCGCCATGTGAGAAATGTCGACATTTTTTGAGGCATCAGAGGGAGAGCCGCAGTTCATATGAATTTGCAAGCCTTCAATTCCCGATGTATTAGGGTAATATAGGGATAGCGGCGAACCAAATGGAAAAGAACGTGGAAAATGACATGGAAGCTGGGGTTAAAAAGGGGTATATATATATATGGGTTCATAGGGATTTTATTGGGATAATGGAAAAGAAAAGAGAAATTTCAATATTAGGGTTATATAGAGTTTAGGTTTTTGTTTAGGGGTTTATAGAGTTATAGGGAAGTCGCAGGCAAAACGGAAATGACTATTTCGGGTTAAGGGTTTAGTGCTGAGGGTAGCATGAGGTAGAGTCGCGAAGGGATTTAGGTGCAGAATAGATTTGGCTGTTCCATCTTCTGGGGTTCTGAAAAGCTCTACTGGATGCTTAGCCTTCCCTAAGCCAAAAAAAGCCTGCAGGGGTTTCGCATTGGGTTCCTCAAGATCAAGAACCTAATGTTTGGGGGAACTTCTCCAGAAGCAGGCAATACAGTCTTATGGCAGTTTTTCCAAATGATCCTTATAGTCATTCCCCCTTAAGTGAATAGAATATGCGGTATATGGGGATCTTATTAAGATACCCAGAGCTATATTCTATCTACTTAAGGGGGACTATACTCCCCATCATCGGAGAAGCTACGAGGGAGTGCGCAAGGCAAGTGGACTTGTGAAACACAAGCAAGTGCCGTACACTACCAGGGTTTCGGGATTAGGGTGTAGAGTTTAGGGTTTAGGGTTAGATGTTTGTACTTAGAGATTCTGTTGACTTAGTAAGTTTATTTTCTATCCAGGATGGCTCCCCATTTTGAGGCCCAAAAACTCGGATTGCTGCCCTAAACCCTCATGTCCTGGAAGCCCGTGAAAAAGCACGTAGTGTGGTAACCCTCTTACTAAGTAGATTTACTAAGTCAGGAGAGTTCAGAGGTAGAGGACATCTAGCTGTGCGGTTCTTCATTCATCTACTAGTCATTCCCTAAACACAAAGCCGAAAACCTGAAACCCCAAACTCCTAAAACTTCAGCCCTAAACCCTAAACTCAGAATTAGCTCCTCGCGCTATCGTCTCATCTCTTACCCCAATGACCGATGTCTTGGTTTGCGGTGGCGTGCGTATCCATCCTGGTGACTTGTTGGATGTTAGTCGGGAACGAAGGAACGGAAAACAAAATTGCAATTTTTGGTTTTATTTGAAGTATATAGGGATTACCACAAGTATCCTTTCCTCCATTCCCTATTAACCACCAGTAAGGTGAATGCACTGCTTTTGCAACAACTGTTATTGGAGAAGATTGGAGCTGATCCAGAGGTGCCGCAACAAAATGACACTGTGGTCACTACGCTGGCATCTGAGATTGCTCGGTTGTCTGCCCGGGACATATCTGACTTGGGACAGCTGTTTTTTCACCAGAAGGTCAGCGAGTTGTTGATGCCAAAAGACGTGCAAGCAGAGGTGGGCAACTTTTTCGTTGGAGCCTTCAATGCTGAAAACGATCAACTGGGACCCCAAATCTGCACAAGGGCATGTAGTATAGTCCTTCTCACTGTGCTCTCATCTTGTTTAGCCCAGGCAGCATGCAGCCACCTGATGTCAAGCATTTTTGGGGTAACGCAATTGTCAAACAGGGAAAGACAGGGGTATGTAGGTACATCCAGGGTTTGGGGTGTAGTGGCTTAAAAAAAAGATCAGTGGTGGAGAATCACGTGGAAAGGAAGTTCGACAATAACATGGAAGCTGGGCTTCAAGCCTGTTTTATAGGGATAAAGACTTGAGACGATGTGGGTAGGTAATAGGGCACATGTATCCGTCTTAGCTGCTTTTAGCAGTTCGGCAAGACTGCTCAGATTGGCTTCAGCAATGCGAGCTGGGAGAAGGAGAACCCTATGACGGGACTTGCTGTGGACATGCTCAGCGTGCATCTCCAACCAGAAGAAGCCGCAAATCAGGTTGGTTGGTTTGGGGAGCAGGGTCGAAACCTCAAACCTTAACTTTTTGACGGATATTTGGGATCAAGCATGAGTCTAGGATCCCCCAATATCAATGGCAGAATGACATTGCGCTGATGTTTTCTTGATCTCTTCAAATATTTTCTATTTAACCCGAACCCTTTTCTTTTTCCTCAGCTCTAAGCCCCTGCAACATGACAGGATCTAAGAGCTGTGATAAACACGGGACACGCAGTTTTGTCTTCCCCAGCACTTTGCTGGCTAAACGCGCCAACGTGCCGTGCAATCCTGGTGTAACGATACTGGTTGCAGGGACTGGGACCATCCTTGTGCGCAGCCCATTCCACTCGAAGCTAAAGCTGAAACCCCAAACCTTAAACCCAACAGCCTGACCCACAAATCCTAAACCATAAACTTACTGGTTCTTAGTAGGGAAGAAGGGAAGATAATCCTCATATAACCCCCATAGATATAATACATTTTCCTTACTCCCTACTAAGTAAGTACACTCAAGGGTGGCGGTAGCCGAGGAACCCATGAAAACTGCCAGGTTCTTTTTCGTGAGACGGTCTCGCGTTTGAGGGAGCGCTTGGACGAAGCCAGGTTGTGTTTAAGTTTTACAGGGTTCCCCTAAATTCATCATATTAGGAGTCCGTATACTGGAATTTCTATTAAAGTATGGTCCCTACAAATGTCCTCCTTTTTGGACAGTAATCTAGGCAAACTTCCACAAAAGGCATCAACTTAGGTTTATGCTACATTACCATGATGGGCTAGGAGTTTATTGGCTATAAGTTGGTTGAATAGTCTTATGGCAAAGCTATGTAGGGTAAATCGAGTGCGAATAAGCTTTGGCTCCTTTACACGGGGTAGAAGGAAAGGGTTTCTGGTGTTCTTGCTTGGGCGTTCCCAGGGGATAGTCACGGATAGTCGCCTCTTGGAGATTATCGGGCTCCCGTTTCCGCTTGTGGGTTTCATGGGCATTTTGGAGTTGGAGAAACCCTAAACCGTAAACCCTAAAACTTAAAAACCCCAAGCCCCAAACCCCAACAACCCGAAAACCCTCAAACCTTAAACCCTAAAATCCTAAATCCTAAACCGTAAATCCTAAACCCTAAAACCCTAAAACCCAAGACTCCCATCTGGTGTTCATTAGGGTTTAGCAGTTACTTGGGAATATCGCTTGAAGGGGCCTACCATGAAGTAGGGCATTCTTATGGTTGTGGCGTACCGAAAAGTCCATAGCTCGAGGGCAGCTTCAAAAGATGAGGTTTTAATCAAGAACGTCCATACACATAAGGGCTGTATGGGATTATTTGAGATGTATTCAAAGCTAACCTGGGGCCAGACCTTAAATTTGAATCAGCTTCAAATCTTGACAGCACAGGATCATGGAGTGGTGGTCATTCAAGGCCTTCATAATACGAAGGATTGCAGACTGGCGGCCAGGCGACATGCAGTGTTTCAGTGTTGGGGTCTGAGATCTGGGGTGCGGGGATGAGGAATGGTGGATGTAGGAAATTTTGTGAACTTCCGGCGAGCCTACCTGCGGTTCAACAGATGCAGCTCCAAGAAGTGAACAGCAGCCAAGTTTCTAAATGGGTGGGTCTGCTTTGGCCGGGACTTTGTGCCGAGAATGTCTGAATCTTGAGGTTGGTTCTGCATCTTGATGTACAAAGCCTGCGCAGCGCGAAGTCACCTGTGAATAATCCCTGGATGACCCCCTACGCAATCTCCACGTCAGCTACAAGCTACAGAGCCGTGAACCTTTGTGCCCTAAGCAAATCCACATGCAGTAGATTTTGTTCTTCTTGAAGTTCTAAACCCTCAGCCCTCAACCGGACCCTTCCTTTGTGACATAGCCAGGCATGTGCACAGTGAGATTATGTCTCCCTGGGCCACGTTCAGCAACATACGCGACAACAAATATCGCAAGGAGCCTTAGCGAGGGTTTGATGAATTCGGCAAATTATACCGTTACAGGTTGTAGTATTGGAAATACTGCTACATATGGTACAGCTACGGGTTTTGCCCATAAACGGTAGGCCAAACACACGTTTCCACTTCAGTTGGTTTACTAAGAAGATGTTCTTTTCAAAGTTTGTACACCCAAGCCTGCTGTCAGAACAACTGCTGATGATGTCAGAAGTGTTGTAGGTTTTGCTTTGTGAGTCATCGGCATTTTTGTGCAGAGAAAGATGCAAGGATCTGGCGCTACCCATGCGCGGGCACGTAATGCGGCTGCTGCGAAAAACCCTTTCTGTGTCCTGGCACTTGAAAACCAAAATGTGGAATTTTAATGTCGGGGCTGTTCAGGGAACCCTACAGCCTAAACCTTGTTTACGTTTTGGTTGTTTTCAATGTCAGCCTTAGGATGGTTAAAGGGCTCGAGGATGCTTCCAACATGATGCTGTTGGGAGCATACAGGGAACTGTCCTGTTTCAAAGGTTGTCCTTTCCGTCGTTTCAGGGCCTCCTAGCCTTTCAGGACTTTCGGAAGGTTTTCATCATTGCGTTGACAGTGCATTTTAGTAAACTAGACTACGCAATGGCCATCAAGAGCGCCTTCAATTTTGTTCGAGGCGTTGGTTCATAGTGGGGTCACGAACCTCAAACCCAAAACCTTAAAACCCTTTAACCCTAAATACCGAACCCGAAACGGTCCATTCGCTGGGGGTTTCAGCAAGCAAGCTGGCGCCAGTTGGCCAGGAACCAGTCGGATTTAGGGTTTAGGAAAGCCTAAACCCTAAATAGTAGTTTCTATTTTCTTTTCCATTACCCCTATATATTCCCTACATGACCCCTATAAAACCCCTATACAAACCCTATATGACCCATATATAATCCCATATAACTCAGACTTCATCTCAGTAGCTTTGAGCTCCTTGTCCACAAGCTTTGTACTCCTTGGGTTTAGGGTTTAGGGTTCCCTTGATTGAGATGATATTGGGGCCACTTGCACCCTAATATAGGTTATTTAGGGTGTAGGGTTTAGGGTTATATAGGCGTAATGGAAAAGAACATGGAAGCTATTACATATTTTTGTTATAGGGTTTTATTTCTAGCCCTGAGCTCCAAAAGCCTTCAACCACCTGAAAAGCTGAAGAATCCAAAACCATGCGCCCCAAATCTCGCAAACCCCTCAACACGAAGCCTTCACAGGATTTCGGTCGATCAGAAGTGTCCAACACGGTAGACGTAGACCCCAGAGCCTATACCCTAAATGCCACGCGCTGAACCCTAAAGCCAGAACCCAATCCCACCCTAAACCCTAAATCCTAGACCCTCAACTTTAAATCCTAACGGGCTTCAAGGTGTTGGCCCCAGTCTTTGAAGCGACACTAGGCCCAAATGCGAGTTTCTGGGTTACCGTTAAGGCAGGGTCTAGGCATTAGGATTTTAGGGTTTAGCGTTTAGGGTTTAGGGGTTTAGGGTTTCAGGGTTTAGGGTTTTATGGTTTGGGCTTCAGGATGTAGGGTTTAGGATTCAGGGTTTAGGATTTAGGGTTTAGGACTTGGGGGTCAGGGTTTACGATTTTTTGCTTGACAGGATCCAAAAACGGAACCTCCCAATCATCGATGAGTGTCCTCATTGTAGTACTGGGGTTGTTATTGGGGGGGTTCCATTTGGGATTCCGTAGGCCCTAAACCTAAACTCTAAGCCCTCAAGCTTAAACTCTGAATCCTAAACCGTAAGCCTTAAACCCTACATGCTAAACCTTAAACCCTAAATCCTAAGCCTTTAATCCTAAGCCCTGAAGCCTAAATCCTGAATCCTTTGGTGGTCTGGGATTGAAGGTTTCAGATTCATGGCTCGGGTAGATTCAGGTCTAAGGCTAAGGGTCTACGGCTTCAGACTTGAGATTTTGGGGTCAAAAATTCATAGGATCTCAGGTTTAGAGTTTAAAGTTGTAGGCTCCCCTGGCTGGATCTTGATGGGGGTAAAAAGGGATGATAGGGGAAGTAGGATCTCGGTCTTTGTTGCGGGTGTTGTTTCGGATTCCATACCTAAACCCTAACCACTATTTGGGTTTCAGGGTTTATTAGGTTTCAGAAGCCCTAAACCCCTAAACCC
>CAJNIZ010008768.1:24781-40807 GCA_905231905.1 Symbiodinium pilosum
AAGAGAGAGGAGGAGACAGAGGAGAAAGGGATGACCCCGGACCTAAGTCTCCTAAGTGGTTTCGCTTGTGGGGTGTTATTATCATTGCATGTACGTGACACGTGTCTGCATTCGGGTTCGTGGCTCCTATCTGTTTTTTTTTTTTGCTGTTGCCCTGTGGCCCCGTGGGATTTGTATTTGGCTGGGCATCGGTGTTTAGGATTTAGGTTTCAGGCTTACTAGTCGGGAATGGATGATGAAAATTACAGGAGTTGGGGTTTCAGGATTGGGGTTGATTAGTAGGGAATGGGGAGTGGATTCCATACGTTTTTATTGGGCGTTTTTGAGCGCTATTGTACGGGTGGAGTCCCGGTTCCTTCTCAAGCACAAGGTAGATCGATGAACCCTAAGCTCAAACCGTGAGGTTTAGGGTTTCGAGTCTAGGGTGTAGGGGCCGGAGTTCCTGAAACTGACATGTCAACCTGCAGCTGTGACTCATGAAGCTTGAAACTTAAAACCCAATCCCGAAACCATAAGCCTCAAACCTCAAAGCGTAAGGCAGAGAACTTAAAATCCCAACCTTCTACCCCAACCTCTGAAGCTAAACCTTAAATCCTGAGAAGTCGACCATTTTTGAAACCGCCAGATCCCACGCCAAAACCTTTAAACCGTAAGGACACACCTTGAACCCGAATCCGAAATTTCAACTCCCAAATTATTGAGCCAAAACTCAGGGCCCTAAACAGGCTTACGGCGTTATTCCTGGGAATGATCTTAAATCATTATGGACCATAATAGGGTTTAGGGTTAGTATGGACCATCAACCTCATATATTCCCTATAAACCGAAAAAAACAGATCCCTAAACCCTAAACCCTAGACCCTGGACCCTAAACCTATCCCAGTTTAGGGTTCCGGGTTCCCAACCACCCGCAAGCTCGTCCAGCCTGTACCCATAAGTTGCACCTGAAACCTAACCTCATACTGTTGATAGATGACATCTTTCGCCACCTAGGGGCCCTAAACTATTGTAATTCCTAGGACTTTAAGGACTTCAAGTGGTGCAAGATTTCCTCCATCAACAGTATTAATAGTAGTGATAATGTTTCATTGTAATAATATTCATCATAGTAGTAATATGAATAACAGGAATGATATTCAGAATGTGACCTGAAGTTCTAAACCCCAAAGCTCTGACCGCAATGGCTCTCAACCTGAAACTCTCAAAAACCTTCAACCCTAAAACCCTAAACCCAAACCCTAAACCCCAGACCCCCAACCCTGAACCCTAAACAAACGAACACCTAGATACCTGACCAGCACCAGAACCTTTATCTCGCAAGACCCTAAACCCTGAGCCGGCAACAAGAAGCAACCCTAAGCTGAAATCTAAGGGTTTAGGGTTCAGGGTTTAAACCAAAAGCCTGAAGCCCTGAACCCTACATATTTTTGGAGTTCCCCATAAGCCCAGCTTTCATTGTGCTTTCCACTCTCCTTTCCATTTTATTCTTTTTCAGTCAAACCTAAGCAAGCGCTGTGAGTTGAGGGTTTAGAGTCTGGGGTTTAGGGTTCAGGGTTCAGGGTCCAGAGTCCAGGGATAAGGGTTCAGGGAACATGTACCTGAAGCTTGAAATCACAGATCGTAAGCCTGAACCCTCAGCCCTTAACCCAAAACCTTGGACTCCTTGCCTTTGATTACCGACCCTAAACCCTAGACCCAAAACCCTAAACCCTAAGAGTGGGAGGATTTCGTGGCGAATGTCAGCTGGGGAACGCTTCTGGCCCTGCCGTGGGGGGGCACAGTTTGGGATTTGGGAGGGTTTAGGGTTTGGGGCTTAGGGGCTACTGTTACATAATAATGGAAAAGAAGATGGTAGACACTACCTGGGTTTAGGGGTTGCAGGTTAAGGTTTTAGCGGTTTGGGGTTTAGGTAAAAAGGTCCAGGGTTACAAGTTGAGGGCAGGGACCGCTATGCACGACCTAGTCTAGGATTCAGGGTTCAGCTTGGATTAATAAATGGATTTTAGACACTACAACCCTCAAACCCGAAACTCTGAACTCTAAACTGCGCAACCATGCGCAACCCATATAACCAAGGACCCTCTAGCTATGATACGATCATTATAGGGTTGAAAAGAAGTCCCTTGTAGACTGCCGTCCCTGAAAAAATCGCTAAAGGGAGTTTAGATCCTAAACCCTAAACCCTCAATCCCAAACCCTATACGTATGTATAGGGCTTATTAAGGCGGACACTAGGAATTTGGACTATAGTCCATGTAGTGAATTTGTCAAGGCCCCAGCCCTGTCAACACCAGCGGCAGGGAAATCCCACACCATGAAATTGAGGGTTTAGGGTGTAGGGGTCTAGGGGTTTAGCGATTCGGGTTTAGGCATTAGGGCTTTGGGGATTGGCTGTTTAGATTTTCTGCTTTGAGGTTTTGGAGGGTTTAGGGTTTAGGGTTTTGGATTTGCGGTATAGGGCTTATCTTCCCAGAACCAACGTGGCAGCCCCATTAGGCAAAAGAGGGCAGCAGTCTTTGTAACATTTTTTTTGGCATCCCAGCTCAGTTTGGGACCCTAAGCCTTAAACCCTAAGCCCTAAACCCTAAACCTTAAACCCTAAATCCAAAACCCTCAAGCCTAACCCCTAAACGCTAAATCCTTAGACCCTTATAAACCCTACACCAAAAAACACAGCTTCTCTACTGCCTCTTATCTTTTAGTGTCAAAAATGGGGTGTTCCCAAAATCAGGGGGTTTTATAGTGTTTATACAGTATATGTAGGGTTTAGGGTTTAGGGGTTCCCAACATTATGGATCCTTTTTGGGGCTCATCATAACAAGGTTCTAAAAAATGGTGTATATCTTGAGGTTCCTCCTTTTCAGGAAACTGCCAAATAGCTCCCCGCTTTACCAGTTTTTTTCTACTTTGCGCAGAGTCTAGACGCATCGTGCTCAGCTTGAACCCAAGCCCAATCATAGCCTCTTAAAGGGGTGAGGAGCAAGTGAATCCTGGGTGTCTTCTTTCCAGAACCCTTCCAGAGGATCCACCCAAAATGCATTGTTACAAATACATGCGCCTTAGTAGTTTTTTTTGCGTAAGGTTATCCACACGCAATGCTACTTGCCTCCATAACGAAAGGTTGTAGTTCTGCCAAACTAGAGCAGACGTGAAGAAACCCATAAGCCACAAGACACACATTCCAACCCTCCCAAACTTCATGTGAGACCTTCTGAAAAACATCCTATGCACGGGGCATTGTCATCCTCTTTTCTTTCCTTCTTTTCGCTTGTCTCGAGAAAGCGCCCATGTGACTGCAGTCTCGCCAAGGTCGCAGCAGTGAGTGTGAGAGAGGTTGGAGAACCCTGCAGCCGCTGTGGTGAGTGAAAAATGAGATTGCCTCAGGTCCTGGTTGTTTTCCAAACCAGCTACAGCTTAGTCTCACAAGCTTAGGCTTTTTTTGGACAGGCCATATGATATGGGGAAGCGCAACGAGGTTCACTATTCAGGCACTGACCAAACAGGTTCATATTCGGATGTTTTCATTTTGCTTTGCTGGACGCATCGCGAAGATTTCCGACGGTCCGAGAAATTGTAAGAGAGATGGCAAAAGTGAATGCTTCCAATAAGGGGTTCAAGACTGCATGGTCACTGCAATTGTCACTGTGCCGCCGCGGTGTAGAATGCATGATGTTAGATTTGTTGTGGTAGTCAAAGAGAATGTAGGGTGTGCCTAGGATGTTTCCCAGCTGGCTTTTGAAAGAAATCCGAGATATCATTCCAACATTGTCTATGACAGAGTTTGGGACTCGTCTTCGCGGCCACGCTGCAGCAACCGCACCGCGCGACTGGGATATCGTGATGCTGGAAGTTTGGGTTTGTCACCTTGATGTGGTGTCCATGCTTGCCAGAAAAGTGCGCGCCTCAGCGTTCTCCACTCCTCCTGCGAGATCGTCATCCAGAAGTTTGATTTGTGACTGGCGACATGCGGTAGATCCTAGATCGGTTTATGAGACGTACGTGCCGACAGCGTTTGGGGCAACCCACTTTGCCCCAAAACACCATTACGAAGTAAGCTGCGGTGTGTCTGGTGTTGGCGTTCGGATGCCGACAACGTCTCAGCGGGAAGTAACTGCCGCTGTTTTCCCGAAACACCGCGAAGGGTTCCTCGTCAAAAAACGTTGCCTTGCTTACACCACAGCACCTACACTGCTCACTGAAGTACACCACAGCGCCTACACCGCTCACGTACACCACTCCACCAAGTACACCCCAGCACCTACACCACAGAGACTATACCGTCCACATACACCACAGCACCTACACCGCTACAAAAAACATACACCAGATAACCTAGACCGCCTCTACTTTATTCTATCTTATTTCTCAGCCTGGAGTGAGTTTGGCGGGGGTAGCTCTGCGGGGATCGTGCGTGTCGAAACACTCGCTGTGGCGCCGTGCGAATTTGCAAGCATGCCGGCGAACCCTCTGCGGGGATCTTACGTGTCGCCGGCGAACCATCGTGCGTGTTGAAACGCTCTCGCTGTGGCCCTGTGCGAATTGTCAACTTCGCCGGCAAACCCTCTCGCTGTTTTCGGCGTGTGGGAGCGCTGGCATGTGGAGCGATCTGAGAATTTCGCTTCGAATCGATGACTTTTCTCGTAGTTCTGGGCGCGTGGCAGCCCTGGCGCGTGGCAGCCTTGGCGCGTGGAGCGTCCGGCAAATTCTGTTTGGAACGCGTGGCAGCGCTGGCACGTGGAGCAATCCGCGAAGTCTGATTGGAATCGACGGCCTTGTCGCTGTTTTTGGCGTGTGGGAGTGCTGGCGCGTGGGGCATCCTGCGAATTTTGTTTGGAATCCACGACTTTCCCACTTTTTTTGGCGCTGGCGTGTGGAGCGTCCCGAGAATTTTGTTTGGAATCGACAACCTTGTCGTTGTTTTGGGCACGTGGCAACGCTGGTACCAGGAAAATCCCGAGCATTCTGCTTGAATCGACGCCCTGCTCGCTTTTTTCGGCGCGTGGAAGCGCTGGCGCATGCAGCGTCCTAAGAATTCTGTTTGGAGTCGACGCCCCCCCTCGCTGTTTTCGGCGGGTGGGTTGTGCTGTCACGTGGAACGTCCTGCGCATTCTGTTTGGAATCGGCGACCTTCCCGCTGTTGAAATCATCGCGAAAGGTTTTTCGTCAAAACACGTTTCCTCTTGTTTACGCCGCAGCACCCACACCGCTCGCATACAATTCGCCACGTACATCAGAGCACCTACACAACTCACATACCAGGACACCTACACCAAAACAACGACACCGCACCAATACACCACGGCGCCCGCACTGCCCACCACAGCACCTACACCGATCACATGCGCCAGGACACCTGCACCGAGCTCGTGCGCCACAGCAGCTGCACCGCACCTGTCCAGCACGCCGCTTACACCGCCCACATGCGCCACAGCACCTGCACCGCACCACCACCACCACCACCACCACCACCACCACCACCACCACCACCACCACCACAGCACCTAAAGCACGAGCGGACACGCATCCCTTGCCACAGGATAATCGGGGTCCTTTTTTTTGGCTACCGCTCCCAAGATTTGAATCATCTTGTGATGACCTTGGGACAGCATCGGACCACGCACGACCCATTGATTTGCATGAGCAACAGCTCCCACGTCCACACAAAACCCTTGCAAGTGTTTGGTGTGAAGTGCTCACACATTGTGTGCTGTCCGATAGCACGTGGACTGCGAACGGGAATCACCTGTTTGCAAGAAATCTAAGGGGGGTGGCATTTGTGGTGTGCACAAGAATGGCACGAGGAATGGCGAAGTCCGCCGCTTGTTTGTTGTAAACTCGTCGTGCAACGAGAACCCCTGTGTTGGTGCGTGTAGCAGCGCTCATTGCGAGTTCTGATGCGAAAGAAACTTGATTGCACAATTGCGGTCAGCAAGGGCAATTTGCCAACGATGTGCTGCCGGGAAGTTTGCCAGCTTTTAATTGCTGCCACTTTCCAACGAACTTGCCGCCGACGACCCGTCGATGCAAACCAAGCCAGGAGTAGCACTGGCGCATCGACGCGGCCCAGGCGTCTGAAAAATGAGTGTCGCACTGCGCACAGTCCAGTTTTGCCAAATGCACTTCATGCAGAGGCATGGTGGCCGTGCAGTGTACGGTGCGGTTTGCTGGACGGCGGTGTGTCGTAGTGATGCATATTCATAAGCCAAACAACGTCCCTTGCGCGTGTCCACGACCCAATACATCATGCCCGTGTTGACGACCATGCAACCATCGTTTCCGGCATTTTGAGCTTGGATCGAGTGTTGGGGAACGTCAGCTTTTTCCATGTAATTCTGCCAGGTCCTTGAAGGGCTCTTGTTTTTCCACCGTTTTCCAGGCGTTAGTCGCCCACAGTTTGTAATTTTTTTTGTAGCATGTGCTCATCGTTTTTCAACCTGCTCGCAACATTGCAGGAGGATGCAGGAGGTGTGGATATGCGAGGCACCATAACCAGCCATGTAGCGCATGCATTTCCCCAGGGAAGAAAACGTCCCAGGAAAACAACGGACCTTGATGATTCAGCTCAGAGCCTTTGTGTTTACGCTGAATGGTGTGTGATGAGAACCGTGCCGAAGCACACCAACGTGAAGCTTTCCAACATAAACGTATGATGCGCGCAAATCCACACACGCGACGGACGCGCCGGCTTATTGTGGAGGCAGACCAGTCAACCAGGAAAACCCCAATATCCAACATAAACAACCCGCCGGCAGACCCAGGCTGTAGGCAAGGGCTAGGAGGAAAACTATGCGGCTACAGCAATGGTGGCAAAGTCGCATAACATTAACAAGCCCCAGTATTGTTCGGTGTGATGTCATGATTGTCACATCTCCATGACTAACGGCCCTTCCCGACGTGCACAATGCGCAACATGTCCCAGGAAACGGTGAGCATGACAACCAAAACCGCCAGAGCAGTATTCACAGTCAAAACAAGGCACATAGCAACACCGGTTCAACGCTTCACCAGCACCAGCAGCACCAGGAATGGCAACATCTGCTACATCAATTGTGGTGCCAGCCGCGACAACGGCACGGGCACGCGATCGCGTCACTAGCGGCGGCATTTGCCACCACCAAAACGTGCTGGTACCCAAAAAAGTGCCAGAAAAGGCCCGAGGCCCAGGAAAGGTTGAGAAGAGGCCCACAAGCTCAGAAAAGCCCCGAAGAAACCCCAGGCCCAGAAAAGGCGGGGAAAAGGTCCAGAAACCCAGAAAAGGCCAGAAGAGACCCAAGGCCCAGAAGAGGCTGGGAAGAGGTCTCGAAAAGGCCCCAAGCCCAGAAGGCATTTAGCCGGGAAAGACCCAAAACCAAATGCAACATCTTCACAGCTAGCTCCTGTCTGGATAGGTGTAGCAAACATGCGCCTGGCTTTATGTCGTCGCAGTACGCCAAATCGCGCGTTTGGCTTGTGATGTGTTCCAATCCAAGCACACGCTTGAAGGATCTTGCATGGTCGGCACTGTGTGTCACGCAACCACACATCGCATGCGCAGCATGCATGACTAATTTGTTTGACAAATGCTCGAAGGAATGTCAAGCTACGGGCCAGACGGCCCTGTCGCCAGCCGGGGGTGAAGGGCCTCATCCCTAGCCCACCTGCCAGGCCAGCCGGCCACGTCCCCCGCGTGGCCAGCCGGCCGTGAGCTTTGGACTCGGGCTCCGCACAGGGACCGCGTGGATTGGGCTCAAAAAGGTGCGAGGAAAAAAACCAAAAAAAATCAAGCAAACCGTTCTTGTCGCAACAGCAGCCAGGAGAATGGCTGTTGCTTGGGTTTTGAGGGATGTTAGCGTGCGATGGAGTCCGTTTCCTGGGTGTTTCTGCGGTGTATTTGGGGAACATGAGCTGCACTCGCCGTGCGTTGTACAAACAGTAACATAAGTGGGCCCGTGTGACTTGCACACGGAATGCGCAAAATCGCAAGAAACAAGAAGGTTTTGAAAAAACAACACACTGAATGGTGCGTGGCTCCCCCCAAGCTCGACAATTGTCAGCCGCAGGGGTGGTGGAGCCATGTGGGGCCGGTTGGCCAACAGCTCGCCGAAAAAGGCACCAAAACACGCTGGTGCAGCTTGAGCGCAAAAATTCGTTGTCCGATAAAAAAAAACATAGTGCCAGGCTGCTGTTGCAGGGAGGGCTTAGGCACCCCTTGCCTGAGTGAACCATTGCGCATGGCAAGCTGAGCGACGCGCCCCGCCTACCAGCAAGCAGAGAAGGGATAAGGGGTTCAACTTCGCGAATGATTTTTTTTTGAAGATCTGGTCGGATTGGATGGGGCAGAGGGCAGGCCCCAAGAGTTTTATCCAGGACCTGGGTCACAGGGTGTACATAGGGCAAGCCAGCAGTACCAGAAAACCACATGTCCGAGATAAACTTCCAGGACTGACCTTTGCCCCAGCCAAATCGACCAAGGCCTCAGCCCTGGAAATTTATGCGGCTTGCAGGCCTCAGCTTGCCAAAGCTACAGGCGACGACTTCTCGGGGATGAGGAGGGTTTGTTTCATCCCGGTGGCCCGCAATCCTAGATGAACTCCAGGATTGCAAGGCTCTGGTCGGATTGGATGGGGCAGAAGTCAGGCCCCAGGAGTTTCATCTAGGACGCAATCTTAAATGAAATCTAGGATTGCGAGGTTCTGGTCAGATTGGTTGAGGTAAAAGTTGGGCCCCAGGAATTTTATCCAGGATTTGGGTCACATGGCACATAGGGCAAGGCAGCAGTACCAGGAGCTTTGTGCTTCCGAACATTTCAAAGAAAACCACAAAACTTCATTTCCGGGATAATCTTCCAGGGGCCTGACCTTTGTCCCAGCCCACCAATCGACCGAAGCCTCACAATCCTGGATTCATCCAGGATTGCGTCCTGGATGGAACCCTTGAGGTTTGATTTCTGCCCCATCCATTCCGATCAGAGCCTTGCAACCCTAGATTTCCTCTAGGATTGTGGGCCACCCGAGATGAAACAAACCCTCCTCAAGGCAGGTTGATGTGATTAGCGTGATGTGAGAATTTGGCGGAATTGTGGCAGCACGTGCTGGTTGATGGTGGCTTTATGGCCACGCAGTCCCATCCCAGGATCCAGGTTGGAGTTGCGCGTGCTGGTGATGTTTTCCAACGTTTTTGCTGGTGCATGCATGTAAGGCAATGACAAATTAACGGCAATGGCGGCCGAATGCGGATCTGAGGCATGACATTGTCCGATTGATTTGGTGTTTTCCATTGCTGTCTTTTGTGCTCATGGTGTTGCGAGAAACAGGAGGCAATGGATGAAACACTTGACATCGTTAGATTCCAGTTGCAGTTTCCAGATGCGTGTCAGCAACACCATTTGATTTTTAGCCAATGATTCTCGAGAGGAACATGGTGCACACTTAGGTTAGCAAATTCATCATGTGAAAGGTTTTCCGCCACGAAGTTTAACACACGTCTTGACTAGCTGTCATCAAAGCTGACGTGCCTTAGCGAGCCCAATGTGTGGCCTTTGCCTTCTACGTCATCGGAGCGCCAAAAACTCAGATCATTTGATACTTCTTTCAGCCGGTGGATGTCCAAGCATGCCATTTGTCATGGTGTTTCCAGAGGTACCAAACTGCAGCGATGCAAGTGCGCAGTTGCCTCAGCAATAATTTGAAATCTTGCTGGGTGTACTAGCCGCTGAATGCATCGCTGGCAATGGCAATTCATTCGTTCTTTTTTGTGTTTACGATCTACATGCAAACCAAATTTCCACACATGCTTAGGCGAACGAAGTCGGTCACGTAGCCCATTGGGTGGTGAAGGCTGTCGCTTTCTGGAGAGGGGGCCATTCATTAATTTGGCAAACAGCAAGAAACACGTTTGTGTCATTGGTTGGTGTGTGCAGGTGCAAATGGAATTGCGGCTGTGCCCCGGCATTCAAAATCAGAGCAAAAAACCTAGTGCACCATGCAGCGGGATTCATTCCTGAGTCCTGAGGCACCTCCAGCGGATGCTGGGCCAAATGATACGGGCAGCAATTCTGGGGATGCTGCTGGAATAGCTTGCAATGGCTGCGGGCAAACGTGCCCCTCCACATGCCCAGCAGGATGTCAAAGTAGTTGTCCGGCTGGCAATGGTTGCATGGCTGGTTGCATGCCTTGTTGTCCGGGTTGTGCTGGATGCGGATGCTGCGGTGGCTGCCCTGGTTGTGGCTGCATGGGTTGTGGTTGCCCTGCGCTGTCAGGATCTCAGTGTGCTGAGTTTCTTTTTTTGGTGTTTGCAGCATGCTAACATGAAGCTATGCGCAAGGTCAGCCATGAACCCAATGGCGGCATTATTGCAGCAACAGCAGCTGGCCGCGAGCTTGCTTTGCTTTGCTGTTTTTTGTTGCTGTCAGTTGTGATTCCGCGCAGGCCATGATGATGTCGCCCATGGCCGGCATGATGCACATGAACCCCATGGCCAGCATGATGCACATGAACCCCTTGGTTTCCCATCTGCAGCGGAGCTTCATAATGTGAACAGACTGCCCAGTCGACCCGCTGCTGGCATACATGTTAAGCCCTCTGTTCTCCGTACTGGTCCAGCGAAGGAAAATTAGGGACCTTTTCTGGCGGAAGGTTTATAGCACTTTGCCGTATATAGTGGTGTCCCCGAGGAAATTACCAAATGGCTTGCACAACAAGTTGAGATGTTCGAGGCTATGGGAATGATGCCGACGGCGGCTGGACAAATGGTTGCACCCGTGGATCCGAATGCATCTCTGCTCGAATGTGGTGTTTATGCCATCAACGAGATGTACTGTGGTGCAACCTCGCGACAGAGGGTCATTTGCATGGGCAAGTCTGCGTCTGTGTGTTTTCCAGTGTGGTTGTACATTGATATGGCTCATTCACACGTGTTCAATGGTGCTTCAACGTTCAAGCAGGCTGGCATCAAACACGTGTGCCCAGGCTCTCGTTGCGCAGCAGGAAGAACCCCTGGAGGAAGAGGAAGAAGAAGATCCGTACCCGTCGAACACTGAGTTTAAATGGTTTTGTGCCCCCTGAATGTGACATTGGGCAAGGCCGGGACCATCCCCGAACATCAACCATCCACATTACCGGCCGCCGGACATGGAAGTGGTACCAGGCCTTGCCGCAGTTCCAGGGTTGATGCCGGTGATTTGGAAATGTTTGGAAGGGTTCTGAAGGCTCTCTACACGAGACACCATCAGGAATACATGTCTTTAAGGGGAATCTTAGCCCAAAAGGGAACTTATCTTGTTGACTTCTTGCTCACCAGGTCTGACGGACAGACGGTTCGTGGGCGTGATGTACTTATGGTGGTGCCGGCATGCTTTGTCCATGTATTGAATAGCGCAAGGACAAGCTTGGCAACCTTACCTTCGGTTCGGATTTCTGTTGTGGCTGTGTAGCCTCGAGTGCTCAGTTTGCCGGATTATGTTCGGAAGCCAGTTTTGCAAGTCGCATCCTAGGTTCGAGGACAAGGGCTTTGGGTTCATCGAATGCCCAGACATCACCAAAAAGTTTGGGCAAGATGCGTCCAGCTCTCAGCTTTGTCTTAACAGTGCGCCGTGTCATCCAGGCTGCCCAGATCAAGTCGCATTTTTTTTGACCAAAAGTCTACAACTGCAAAGCATTGTTCACGGCTTTGAAGAGCATATGAGGGTTCAACAGATTACCGTAAGGGCAGTTTTTTCTTGGGAGTTGTTACAATGGGGATCATATTCGACTGGGGTGGACACTGGGAGGCTTTGCAGGCTGGTCTGCTGCTGAAACCTTTTTCCAGGGTGCTCAAATTGAGTTACAGTTGCAAGGCTACCCTACGGTTCATGCAATACACTCGTCAGGCCATAATCTCTTATGCAATCTCAATAGCTAGGTCTCCCAGTTTTTGTGCTTGGACAATATTAGCTCGGCAGCACCACCACCAGCTAGCATTCCTTGAGATGATTATGCTTCCGGCCCAGGTTCTTGCATCGAACCCAGCGCAAGAACTTCAAACGAGGGCAGTATGATCCTTGCCTTGAATTTGAGGACCCTAGACCCAAGCTCATGTGTACCCCATCTCAGCTAATGTTCTATCACCCCGGTACTAAATATGCCATCTGCAAACAAGATCTTTGGGATTACTTGATATATGAGAGCGAGGGGATTCGCCCCCATTTTGGATGAATTAATCAACTAATCAGTCGGGGACTAGGGTTAAGTTCGGGTTTAGAGTTTAGGATTCCTAAGCCAGGCCGCGCGGAAACATATTGGTGGAGCTTTGCTGGGGAATTTTTCAGTCATGATTCTTAAGGTATCAAGGATAAAGTCCAGTCCTAGTCTCCCCCTAAACCTTCCATGCCAATCCACAAAGCCCGTGCAGGTTCGAAATTCAAAGAAGTGTTAGATCTAAGATTTATCTTGCAAACTTTTGCCCCACCTGGGTTGGGATGGGTTTGATTCTATTTGAGGTATTTTTACTATTTCAGTCATTATAGCTCTACTATTAATATTTAACTTGCTATTATCAAATTGTTATCACTAGTATTACCATTATCACTTCTTGTAGTCACTGCGTGGTGTCATGTGGCTTGGGGTTAAAGGGGTTAACGTTGGAATTCGTCCTGAGTGCGGAACAGCTTGCAGGAAGTTTCTCAGGCGTGCATTGCGGAAAGGACATGGGAGATACCTGGGATTTAGCCGTGGATGTGCCCCTTAAATAAAAAGCTAATTCGGGAAAAAGTAGGGCTAATTGAGCATAATTAGAGGCAGGCAGCTAGAGGGGAGGGGAGTGCGTAGGTGGGGGAGTGTGAGTAAGGGAATCCATGAAGAGGATTTCGCGTGAGAAACCTGCACATCTGAAAATGGGTTTGCTTCCGCCTTGTCACTGCTTTCTCGCATCCATGGCTTCATAGGGTCTAGAGTCTAGGGTGTAGGGAGGACCCCTAAGCCCCAAACCCGAAACCCTATATCTAGGGTGTAGACGCAAAGACAAGGCTATTCGAAACCTGAGCCTACCCGCAAAAGACGATGGTCCCAACTTGGGGAACTTCCCCAAATGGACCCTCCAAGGGTTAGGGCTTAGGGGTTTATGGTTTGGGTTTGGGGTTTCAGGATGTAATCCCTCCCCAACATGCACCTCAGCTGCTCAGAAACATCCTTGTAATTTCGAGGGGAGGCTTCAATCTTAAGTGGGGTGCTTGTCTTTTGCGCAGAAAATAGTCGAGGCCATGTGGAGATAATAAGTTACGGCCCAAGAACTTTGCATTTGTTTAAAACTTGTTTATCACGCTGCGCAATTTCTACATGATCTCCACAATCAGCTTAGGAGGGGGGACCTAGGACCTAGCATGCCGATAAACAAGGTTCTACAAATAAAGAGGCCTCTTTTTTTTAACGGGGACTCCAAGCCAAGGTTTCGTTCTCTGTTTACCTCAACTACCGAGGGAAGTGCGGGCGCCAGGGTGGATTTGTTTCTGAGTTCGGAGTTCTTCAGCATTGTCCCTAGAGAGTTCTTAAGGGCTCTTTTTCTTTTTTGGATTTAGGAGTTTAGGGTCATTAGCGTCCCCAGGATACTTTTTTGTGAGTAACACCCAGGGGATCACAAGGTGGATGTGGATTTAGGGCTTCGCTTGGAGGAGATGAAGGTGATTGAGCATCTGAACTTCAAAAGGGTCCCCTTGAAGTGAATTGAGAGACCCACGTAAGTTGCGGGAGTGATGGGCCTAACGATTCAATTGTGGAGCAATCGTGAGGTAATGAACAGAGGAAATGTTTGTCTAGCTTCCGTGGTTAGCAGGTCCGTAACCATGGAAGGCCTGCACTCACAGCAAAACACCTCATGGGTCTGATGTTTGGTATGTACATATATACGCGCATCCGGCGGGTACCTTTTCTGCACAGGTTCATAAAGTTTCCAAGGTCATCTACGCATCCTGTGCTAAAAATCAAACTGTACATCCCCAAGTTAATCAGTGGGGGGGTCATTGGTGAAGGTATTTTGAAAGATCATCATACCAAAAGCCAAGAAGAGCATGTGGAACCATTGTCTTAGCTTTAGCTGGGTTCTTGTTGAGTAACATCTTACATTTTTATGTATACCTGGGCCCAATATAGATTAAAAATGATCTTGTTTAATAGTATTTCAACAAGAACCCAGTTATTGCTGTTGTCCTTCTGATCTTCCAAAGAAGAAACCGGACTTGCCAGCCCTGCGAGCCTGAGCTGCCTAAACTGGGCTGCTGTTAAGGAACTGAATCTACATTGGGGGAACTCTATTATTTACTATACATACCCATTATGGTAACCCTAAACCCTAAACCCTACACCCTAAACCCATTATGGTAACTTAATTTAAGTTCCTGAACAGCAACCCAGTAAAACGTTCCTGCAGATTCTCAAAGCTGAGCATCTGACAGAGCCTTTTAGACTTTGAGACTTAAACATCTCAACGGGTTTTAGGGTTTAGGGTGTAGGGTTTAGGGAAACTCCTGAATTTCAAGGGGTTGAGGCTTCTGGGTTTAGGGTTTGGTTCAGGGAAACTCCTGCATTTCAAGAGTTTAGGGTTGCAAGGGTTTACGGGTTCAGGGTTTAGCATGGGGTTTAAACTTCTTATCCTCCCCTTAGCAAACGTGAAGCCCCATATAGCTTCCAAACACAAGGACAGTATTCTTTGCACGGCCCTTTTTGGGGTTCCATGTTAGTTCAGGGGGAGTGCAAGCCTTAAAGTTGAAGAGCCAGCACCTCCAAAAAACCTCAAAACCCTTTGCCCTACACCCGGAGCTTCAAAGCCTTCGCCTTATGCCGCCGACCACGCCATGAGAAAGTTAAGAATGCACTAGAGTACTGTAGGGGCCGAAGTAAAGAACAAGATATTTTGAAGCCCGTCTGAGTTACCCGACGCCATACTATACAAGGAACCTAGGAATTTTGGACCAGAATGCTAGCAAAATCGCATGAATGCAGAGACCCAGTTTCCATATTACTTTTCAATTTTTGGTATCATCCCATACCCAAACCCAAACTTTACTGGATACGCTCCTACCTTACAACCCCTCTATGAGCCTAAACCCCCAAAGCCTAAACCTTCAACCCTAAACCCTAAACCCCCAACCCTAAGCTCTAAGCCCTCAATTTGGTTACTTAAAGTCCCCCTTAAGTAGATAGAATATGGGGTATATGGGGTTCTTACTATAATATACCCAAAACCCAAAACCCTAAACCCTAAACCCTAGAATATGGGGTATATGGGGATCTTGTTATAATATACCCAAAGCCATATTCTATCTACTTAAGGGGGACTAGAACCCCAATATATGCCCTATTATAACATAGTAGTTTCCATTTTCTTTTCCACTATCCTAATATAACCCTCAATATTCTATATAGCCCCCAAATAACCCCTTAAGGGGGACATACCCCTTAAGGGGGATTATAAAGCGAGCCTGGATGCCGAGGCCGCAGGCCACGGAGCTTCGGAAGGCGGAAAAGCCGACGCCGGAGAACAAGAGTGGAAAGCTTAGCTCCGATCCGCATGGTTTAGGGTTTAGGTATAGTCCCCATTAAGTAGATGGAATATGGCTGTGGGTAAAGTAGAATTAGATCCCCATATACCCTTAGGGTTTGAGGGGTTTAGGGTTTAGGAATTAGGGTAGTTTAGGAATTATATAAAGGGTTTAGGGTTCAGGAATTTAGGGGTTTCAGGATTGATGTTGTATAGGGATATTTAGGCAGGGGCTTGTCAGGTGGTCTAGGGCTTAGGGCGCAGGGTTTAGGGTTTAGGGTTCAGGAATTTAGGCTTTTAGGGTTTGGGTTTGGGGGTTGTATAGGGATATATAGGCTTTTTAAAGCAGACGGTAGTAGAATTTAGGGGCCCATTACACACATTTTTGTTGTTATATGTCTCAGGAGAACAGAGCGGAAAGATTACGAGGTTTTGGGGGTTTCCAGGTTTGAGGTTATATGTTTTTTTTTTAGGGGTCTCAGGGCTCCGGGTTTAACACTTAGGGTTCAGGGTGCGCCTAAACTCCTTAAAGGGGGATTA
>CAJNIZ010008768.1:40907-61958 GCA_905231905.1 Symbiodinium pilosum
TTTTTTTTTTTTTTTTTTTTTTAAATATCTTTTATTTATTTATTTATTTAATTCCTTTTATTTTTTTTTATTGCAATGGTGCACAGACCTTGAGGGGTTGGGGCTCAGGGATCCAATATGAAGGGGAGACAGAGAGATGTACATATGTATATATATATATAAATATCTCCCAGGGATATCTATACAGGAGTACATAGGGTTTGGTATTTCAGGGTTGGGGGGTTCAGACAAGCCTCGAAGGTTTGGGGTTTAGGAGTTCCGGGTCCCAGCTCCATTTCAAGGAGATATATGTATCTGTTTATATTTGTATGGACGTATGTTATAGAGGTTTGGGGTTTAGGGGGTTCTGCGCCATTGGCCCCCTGATAGGCCATAGAGGTACATGGTTCACGATTCAGGGTTTAGGGTTGTTTAGAGTTATAAGACTTGGGGGCTTTGATGAGGATTTTCAGGGTGTAGGAATCCGGAATCCTTGTAATTAAGGATCTTCCGCGCATGAGGTTTGGAGCTTCGGGCTTTGATAAGGACTTTTAGGGGCTTCATCGTTTTGTTTAAGCTTCTGATTGGGTTGGGGTTGTTCTAGGTGTGGCCAGAAAGATCAGGGAGGAATGTGTTGTGGCAGGACTTACTGTTTTGAACGAGCATTTTTTTGATGAGAGTTGCTCAGTCCAATTTCTCCAAAGGTCACTCAGGGTTTGAGAAGTTTTAACATGTGGAGAAGGCCAAATGGTCTTGTCGTTTCAAATGCTAAAGGTGAAGGGTTGTTGCGTATGGGGAATCCTGAACAAGGACCCCCACGACAGTCCTTCTATACAACCACGGTTCATAGAGTTCCGTTTTTGAGATAGCTGCTGATAGCTGAGCATGAGATTAGCTGTTCAGATTGGGTCGTTCTCAAAATTATGGGCCGGTTTTGATTAAACATTCTATTGCAGCACCTCATTATTATATTTAGGGACGTGAAAATGGGACCCAGTTTCCCATCTTGTTTCCCTGGCAAAATAGGAGCCGCAGGTTCCCAGTTATTGCATCTGGGTTAGATGCTTCATGCTAGAGCTTGAGCTCTTTTGGACGTGGTCCATGAATTTTTTAGCGTTTAGCATCTAGAACTACCTGAAATGGTTTCACATACCATGTGCCTTTAGAGCTTACCATGGTTTTACATGGCTTGTGGGTTGATGGTTCTTGGATCATCTTTGGCTTGCGCTTCCCAAAACCAAGCGCGATTCTCGCCTGCAATCGCCACAGGCCTGAAAAAATAGACCTGCAATGATGGCCTGTTAAACCCGAAGCACTCGTTTTGACCCCTTAGGTCAGCCCCCTTTTCAGATTCCTGGGTAAGCATCTTTTTTTTGAGAGCCCAGAAAGTTCCGAAAAGGCGCAGTTCCGAGGCCTCAAGCGTTAAACCTCGAACCAGAAGCCATGGACATTAAGTTCCAGGGTTATACAGGGGCTGTATGATATTGGGAGGGTCAGGGGGACTTAGTAAGTAGGTGAACTACATGGATTACAGGGAATGCTAACCCACCTACTGAGTCCCCCCAACCTTCCTTGACTCTCCAAGTAGGGTCTAGGGATATTCGCCCCCAATTCTGGATAAGCAAACGGACAAGAGCAAGGATAATGGAATGGAAACAAGGTTTTAATAGGCCGGCTTACGTTAAACGACCACGAAAATCCTCATCGCTTGACTCCATGCCCGGCACTTGCACGCCAATGCTTCAATCCTAGATCCTAAGCGTACAGCCGTTCAGTTACCATAGTTTGGGTACACAGTAAAGATTGCATTTTATGGTAGCTTGCTCCCTGTTAGCAACCCTGTTTTCCCCGAATCCTCGAGGTGCAGACGGAGCCTGAGGGCCATACCGCTGCACTGCCAGCATATGTGGTGGCGGGTTCTTGTCTTGCCAATGGTGGCAAGAGTGCTACGGTGGATATTAAAAATCCTGCATGACCCCAAGTACCTTAAACCTGGGGCTTTATGATACTACGGTATAGTGCTGCTTTTTACTTTTAACAGTAGGTAACATATTCTTGGTTGTAGTGGTAAGAGGCCAAGGAGTGATCTTGCTTCAAGGGAAGGGGAGGGTTGGCAAGGAGGAGGTAAAAGGAGGAGAAAGAGGAGCAGTGTGGATTATGGCATTCTTCCTGAACAGGGATATATGGGGGGTTGTTCTAAAGGTCCTTGTAAAGAAGCGACCAATGGGAACACACTTCCATAAAGGGGGGTTCTAACCAAATAGGGAACCTACCTTATGGCCATTTCGGAGACAGTATTGTTTGAACAACGACCATATCATTGATGGTCCTTTAAGCAAGAAGGGAGAAAACAAGGTGTGTATGCAGAAATCATTTTGACTCAGCTCTTGAAGGTGGCGATAGGAACATTCTTTGCACTTGTCATGCCAGCAAAAAATATTTGTAAGGGGTAAGCGTAATACTACGTTTTCTGCATTCACCAGCAGTACAAACAATTAGAGCAGTACTGGTACTAAGAAGGCTTACAATACTTTTTCTAGCTTGGTGTGCCAGACATGACACCGGAGTGGTGAGGCATTGGAATTTAGGAATTTAGGGATGATTCCAACCTAAACCCAGAACCTCGTGACAAAGCGAAATCAGACCAGAACCCTGCAAATTGTCTCAGCCCAGCTATCATGGGAATGTATGGTTTGCGTCAATGATTTCTTGTTGGTTCTTAGCAGGCCTCATCGAGCCTTGTTAGAACACGGGGGGTTGGTACAATGCAGACCTGAATAGTACAGGTACGATTTCGTCATACCTAGATTAACTGCAGGATAATGTGCCCCATTTAGATAGGCCCTATGAACTACTTTCCCATGGTGATATAGTCCCCCTTAGGTAGATAGAATGTGGGGTATATGGGTATCTTCTTATAATATACCCAAAGCCGAATTCTATCTACTTAAGGGGGACTATACCAACCTGAAATGTTCCTAGGCTTTGAGGAATCCAACCCAGTTAGATAAGCCCCATGTAATACATTCCCATGATGATAGACAGAGCCCGTTTCAAGCCGGAAGCTTGAGCTAGGAAAGCTCGCAAGAACCGAGCGGCTCCCGAAAACAGAGCAGGGCCATGTCGTTGAGGCAGAGGGCCCCAGTCTACGATTGTAGAGCACATATTTGTTTAGGGTTTAGGGCTTAGGGTTATACATGCACATATAGTTTTTTTACTGTCAAGCTATCGGGGAATCCCAAAGAGGGATGGACACATACTACCTCCCCTCCAAAGACAAGTCATATGGGAGTTTCCTCGAAAAGCGGACCCTGCTTATTATAAACCCTTTTACAGAGACCACCCAACAAGGTACTCCTGATTTACGGACACCCCCATGTGGGGTTCCATTTTCTGGGTTGCTGTTAAGAAACGTAGCTTAAATTACCATAATGGGCATATATAGTACTTAATATGGTTTCCCCCAATATCGTAACTTAAATAAATTTCCCCAATGTAGTACTTTGAATTAAGTTCCTTAACAGCAACCCAGTTGAGTTAGTGTCCCAGGGTTTGAATCTTACTCAGAGCTGGAAGCCCGCACCTTGAGTCTGAAGCTTCCGGGGTAGGGGTTTATAGGGTTTAGATATGTTATGAGGTTTGGGGTCTTGGGGTTTACAGGGTTTAGGGTGCAGGTTTTATAGGGTCCAGAGTTTAAGGTTCAGGGTTTCCACCGCAATTTTTTTCATTGGGACTAAAATCTATCTTCCTGGACCAGTCAGCTTGGTTGCACATATACGGGTCATGTGGAGGATTTAGGGTCTAGGATTCAGGGACCTTACCACATGCATAGGGAATCAAGTGGGCAGGAAAGTTGACAAACAAATGGAAGCTGGGATTGCATAGTGGAGTCATCACATGGCGGATATTGAAGCCGTGTATGCCCTAAGTTCCTTTTGCCTCGTGAAGTGGCATTGAAGTATACAAAGGTGATTCGCGAGCGATTACTAGTATCAAGAGTAAATGCATGACTACATTGTTGCCACATTTTGCGGCCCCAAAAGGGGGCATCTTTTTTTTGTCTGCCGCTTGCATTTCTCCGGGTTCCAGAGGTAGGGAGAGGCATGAGCAGTGCATTACCTGACCACTGTAGAAGCATGACCCTGCAACGCTAAGTCCTCGAGATTAGCATAAATCTGATGACTAGTAGTACTATTACTGCTACTCTTATTGCTGCTACTACTACTGCTATGTTCTGAGAGGAGCCCCCCCTAAACCCAAAATCCTAAGTCTGACTGCGAGTGTTTTTGCAGGGTTGCGCTTTGAGATTGCAAGTAGCAGTTACTATTGTAGACCTTGCTGTGAGCCTTGTACCAGGAGCTTATGACTTACTTTGAGATCAATATGACGGTTAGTGCTACCAGTACTGGTACTGCTATTCCTTTGGTTGTTGCTGCTATTACTATGGTGTTTGTAGTTGCTACCACTACTTTTACCCCTGGCATTCTTAATGTCATCATTAGTTCAAGTACCGCCCTCACTCAGTATCGGTGTGGACAAGAATTTAAATATGAATATGCGAAGCCCTTAATATGAGCCCTATCATAGATTGTTACTGGGTGGGGGCAGTACCCAATCACTGTTATTCTTCTTGCTGCCCTTAAACCCTAAACCGGAATCTTTAAACTCTAAGCCCTAACCCTAAACCCTAAAGTCAACCCCCAAACCCCAAAACTTTAGAACCCCCTAAACCCTGAAACCCTAAAGCCTATTGTTACATGCCGTAAGCCTGGCATCCCAAACCACTTGCAGCCATGGTCAGCGGCGATGTCGCTGAAGGCTCTGCGTGCGATTTTCGCCAGGAACATGAAATATGAAGGGTGTAGGGTGCAGGGTTCAGGGTTTAGGATTCAGGGTTCAGAGTTTAGGGAATGACAGAATGAATTCCGATATTAGTTCCCATATAGTCCTCATTAATGGAGCCAAGCCATGCGCCCTAAACTCTATACCCTAAACATTAAACCCGACCCTAAACCTTAAACCTTAAAACCCCCTTGCGGTGAACCCTACTAGCAACCAGGAAGTCATGTCGCAATAGTTAGGGCTTGGGGTTCAAGGTAAGAAGTCCGAAAAACTTTGAACCCAAAGCCCTTCAACCCGCAAACCACACACCGTTTATAAACACAAGGGCCTTGAATCCCAGACCTCAAACTCTGAACACCACAGCCTCAAACGCCTTAAACTGCAGAACTGTGAAACCCTGTGACCCTAAAACGTTTAATCCCAAACTCTACAACTCCCAACCAAAAAAACAAAGACAACCGTAACGACAACCGTAACATCAACAACAACAACAACAGCAGCAGCAGCAGCAGCAGCTGCAGCAGCAGCAGCAGCAGCTGCAGCAGCATGACCCTCACGCCTATCAGGCCGAGAACTCCTGCGCAACTTCCGGCGCCGCCGGGATCTGGGCTTGCTCCCTGGGCGGGTGAACTGTCCTGTCAGGCGCTGGCGTGCGTTGGGGTTAACGCCTCGCTTGGTGGCTTGTTGCACTTTAGAATACTGAATTCAAATATAGACTATCAGGGTTATATTGCGGTTATATAGGGATAATGGAAAAATGGAAACTACTATTTAGGGTTTAGTGTTTAGGGATAGTATCCCCAGGAAGCTTACCTGCTTTCTCCAACAAGTCATTTCATGAGCCCCATAGCCCCTAGTACTCAGTGGATTTATTGAGTTGAGAGAGCCTCCAAGTAGGTAGTGTGGTTGAGGGATTAGGGTCGGGATTAGGGGCTTAGGTGCATGGGTTGGGTTGGGTGCTGTGGATTTTTGAGTTCGAGTTAAGGGCTTAGGTATTGAACGGCCTAGGCGAAAGGCCTTAGGGCGGCTTTCTTAGGGATCAAGCCTTCGGGAAAGATTTACATGTTGTGTTAAGGGAAGGACTTAGGGCTTCCCCCGGGGGTGAGGGCTTAGGTTTTGGGATCAGGTTTGGGGCTTCGGTTTAGGGTTTAGGATTCAGGGTTGGGTTTAATTTAGGGTTCCGAATGGTGGAGTGACTGATGCCTTGGACGCACTTTTGTGAGGCTTCAGGGTGGCTTTTTGTTTGTCCGATGCTTCGATGATGTGCTCGGCCTATGGGTGCCCTGATCCTGAATTCTATTTCTGTCGAAGGGCATAATGGAGCCCGAGGTGTATTCTGCACAAGTTTCTACACGCTTGTGGGCACGAAGAAGGGAAGGTTAGGGTTGAAGGTCATTCTATGCGTTTTTTTCCGGGCTAGTTTCCTCCCGGCAAGGGCATCCTGAAAAATTCAGCTCAGCAGTTTTTTCAAACTTTGGAAGCAGAGGATCTTGACCAAGACTTGAAGTGGAGTTGTCCTGCTTCAGGTGACTAAACCCTGATCCTTGAAACCCATTCCCACATGCCCTAAACCCTAAACTTTCGACTTCCTGCCTACCAAGCCGCAGCAGGCATATGGGTAGTTCCCCAAATTGGCGTACCGAGCCTCACCACTGTTTTTTTCCAAGCAGCTGTCCAGGACGCCAGGGACCGCCACACTGCCGTCGCATCGTGCAGGGCTCGTACATATAGGGTTTGAAGTGTTGCAGATTCTTTCACTGGGTTTTTGAGTAATTGGAAGCCTGCTTTGACTCAACGGGAACTGCTACAAACTCTGCGATGTTCATCTCTGTCTGTGAGGAAGATCTTCAGATATCCGGCAATGGTAGGAGCCCCAAACCCTAAACATTCCGAAGTTGCGTCTGCAACTCAAGAAATGAAATTTGAAGGGACACAGAACTGTTCAGAACCCCTCTAGACTCCTCATGCAACCCTACATGAAGGTACCCTAAACTATTCAAAACCTCCCTAGCAATGATCTCCTCACCCGTGGAAAATTCATTATTTGCTGCCGGGGATGCCAGAGGGGGGGGGGTGGGGTTCACTATCAGGAGGAGGGTGATTACAAGAGGACCCGTGCAACATATTTTCAAATCCTTTCAGAAGCAGCACGTAGGTTTTCTTGATGCGTTCCAGAATTGTTCAAAGTTCAAACTCCTGAGATGATGAAAGCCCTCTATGACATTTATGTAACATGAAATGCCTATCTATTTTCTTTATGTAAAATAGTTGGTTTTCCTATAGAGTACCATATAACCGCAAAAAATGATGTAATCCTCGTGTAATTAACCTTCACGCAATGGTAGACTCCAGGTTGAGGGTTAAGCGTTTATGCCATCATAAACTCCTTTTCTACCCTTTCCCACCCTCGACTGCTGGTTTGATCCTTACATAAGAGCTGTGCAAAACTAGATGCTTAGGTTTAGGGTTCAGGGACAACCCAACCCAATTTATGGCCAGCTTATTTCCTATAGTCTCCTTCAAATACCATGCTAAAGCGCCTTGGCGTATTTAACAGCCGTATCATGTACATAGCCGCAAATACTTCCCACCCTTAACCACAAACTCCAGATCCTGAACCCACGACATGTTCACATACCCCTGAAACTATACATTCAGAGGTATTCGCACGTACAAAGACACATGCACATATACATCTGTATACATATATATATATATACATAGTCACATGTGTGTTTACCTTTTTGTGACGGGACTTAGTGCTGTTCATCCCCAAGAACCTGTCGCCGAGGCGCCGAGGTCTTGCTAAGTCATTCTTCGCTGGGATATCGCTCTGCTGCCAAAGAGGCGGTTTATTGTTTTCTGTTTTTTTGTTTTCGTGCTCTGCTGTCAAAAGAGGCGGTTTGTTATTTAAGGTTTAGGGCTCTGCCGTCAAAGAGGCCGTTTGTTGTTGTTATTCGTCCCCCCCGGCCCTATTATTCCCACCTGCTTGAGATTAGATATTCCCTATATGTTACATTATCCCACTATGGGAACCACCGCTAATCTCAGTGGATGTCAAAATCTTTATGGGGAGGGGAGTAATTTCTATGCTTGTGACTCGTATTCGTATTCGTACTGTTGTTGTGCTTTTACTACAAGTATCATGTTTACTGCTAGTACTATGGTCTTTTTCGTAGTAGTAGAATTCATACTGTTATTGTTGCTATCCTGCAGTGTGAGTGAATCAATAAACACCAGACATAGTCATGACAATATCTAGTAGCAAGATTTTGAAATTATCATTCTTGTACTATGACTGTTGCTGCTGGTAGTCTTGCCATTTCTGATGCATATGTATATTGTTGTCTATCGGCTGTTTTGTTTACTTTTCTAACTATGTGTTTTGTATGTCCATTCATTCCTTGTTAAAGTGGGGAGAAGAGGTTTGGCAGGTGTAATGTGGATGGTGAGGTTTATGGTCTGACTCTTCTTTGAAGATCCTACTTTGGTAGAGATGTATAGGGATGGTGGGCTTGAGGGTTTCAGTTTTTGGGGGGTTCCAGATGGCAGGTCTTGGGCAGGGGTGTAGGGCCCGCATGGGGGGTGGCAGAATGACAGGAGGTGTGTCATTTTCCATGGAAACTTACTTAGGAGGTCCCTGTGATTAGCTGAAGTTCTGCACACAGATGCCGAGGTTTCAAGCGCTCTTCTAGGGTGAAATCTAAATGTCTGAGCTTTTACGTAATGTAGTAGTGGAAACCTTCGGAGGGGCTGATTGTGAGCTTCATACAGACCTTTAAGCCTCGCTGCATCCCACCATGGAAATCGTCATGGACATCGTGAGCTGCGAGCGTTGTCTCATGAGCACGACCCAACTACGCAATCTGCAAAGTAGCTTGGTTTGTTACTTACTTTCTTCGGGGTACCTGAAGTTCCGTGTCAATTTGGGGAGTGCAGATATCATCCAGGAACCACTTCCTAACCGTAAACCCTCTCTTTGCAGCTGTAGATTCTTATTTTGGGGCCTCGAATACAGGTAGGTATAGTCCCCCTTAAGTAGATAGAATATGGGGTATATGGGGATCTTATTATAATACACCCAAAGCTATATTCTATCTACTTAAGGGGGGCTATAGCCATATGTTCCTTATCCTTCTTTCTGCTGTGCCCTGGGATGCTCCCTGAGGCCCTGAGGCCTGTATGTTCGGAAGGCTTCTGTCTCCCCCAACCCAAGTACAAGCCCCGTAAAGCTCGTAATAGGGTTATAACTGGATTATAAGGGTATACCTTAAATCATATCTTGGATCCCAGTATTACTTAGGGTAAATTCCTTAATTAAGGGATATTGAGCCTTCAGGTAATAAACCCTCAGCCCTAAACCTTAAACCCTGAACCCGACCCCTGAAAGCCCCTTGCGTAGCAGATGGGATGCCAGGAGCCAGCCGCAGAGAGTGGCTCGATTCTGCTGTGGGAACCGTTGGGCTTTGGGGTTACTTTGGGATCGCGGAAAATAAAGTGGAAACTACTATAGTATATGGGGTTATGTAGGGAATAATGGAAAATAAATGGAAACAGCTATAGTATATTTGGGTTATATAGGGAATAATGGAAAATTAAGTGGAAACTGGAAACTACTATTTAGGGTTTAGGGTTTGGAGTTATCATGTGGGGTTATATTGGGGTTACATAGGGGTATATAGGGTTTAGGGCTTAAGGTTTGAGGTTTCCCAATCTTAGGGGTTCCTTTTTAGGGGTCCCCATCATAAGCAGTATAGTGTTTGGGGGGTCTAGATTGGGGGGCCCCTATTTTGGAAAACTATTATGTTACTCCACCAAACTAACCCCCCCCCCAAGGTTCCCCCTAAAATTCCTTTTATTCGAGTCTGATTAAAACAGTCAACTTTGGCGTGGTGGGGGAGGGGGGCGTAAGTGTAGCGCGGTTGGGGTGCTCCCAATTAAGGTTAGGGTTGACGGCTTATTAGGATTGTGTAGCGGCTTGGGGCTTCGGAGTTCGGGGCGAGTATGCCTGCTGCACGCACTAGTGGAGTCATGTGGCACACATTAAGCTTGACTTTTTGCAGCTGGGAGTGAGCTACAGCAGAACCCTGCTTCAGAACTTTAATGTGTTGCCGCAACACCCACAGTCCGCCAAGACAGTTTAAAGCGCAACCAGAAAAAGCGAAGCTCAGCAGCAGCAGCAGTGGCAAACCCTGCACCTGAGAACCCAAAGCCTGACACAAAACTCAGACACACCCTGCGCAGTGCCGAAATGAAGAATGGTTCTCACATATGGCCCCAGATAATCATCACGAAGCAGCTCATATATAGACCCCTTAAGAAGATAGTGTAGCTTTGGGAATATTATAATAAGATCCCCATATACCCCATATGCTATCTACTTAAGGGGGACTATAAACCAAGCATAAACCATAAACCGTATAATCCACCTAGAGCCCAGCACCACCGAAACCTCAACCACAAAACTCCAGACCTCGAAGCCCAAACTAGAAAATGAATTGCTATGATTTTTATCTTCTTTTCATTTCCATCTGATTCTCCTTAATTGAGTCAATATCTCGAAGCCCTAAACCCTAAACCGTAATCCCTTAACCCCTGAACCCTCAAGCCCATATGAACTTACCGTTACTTAGGGTACCCAAATTTCCTTAGTTTTAGAACTTTCAAATCCAAATGACCCTCCCAAACCCCAAGTAATGGTAATAAACCCTATGAACTACACCCTACACCCTAAACCCTAAGTAATGGTAATAAACCCTCCCTAAATAGTAGTCTCCATGTTGTTTTCCATTGCTCCCTATATAACCCCAATATACTATAGCTGTTTCCATTTCATTTTCCATTATTCCCTACATAACCCCCAATATATGGTAATAAACCCTAAACCCTAAACAACCCTAAGTAATGGTAATAAACCCTAAGCTCTACCCAAAGGCAGCTCCTCTCGGCAGCTCCGGGAGCTGGAGGCCAGGTCCTCGACCCTGGAGGCCTCCAGGGGTTTAGAGCTTAGGGTTTATTACCATATATTGGGTTTAGGGTCTAGGGTTTAGGGTTTATTACCATATATTGGGTTTTGGGTTTAGGGTTTAGGGTTTATTACCATATATTGGGTTTAGGGTTTAGGGTTTATTACCATATATTGGGGTTATGTAGGGAATAATGGAAAATAAAATGGAAACAGCAAAAGTATATTGGGGTTATGTGGGGAATAATGGAAATGAGCTGGAAACAGCTATAGTATATTGGGGTTATGTAGAGAAGAATGGAAAAGAAAATGGAAACAGCTATAGTATATTGGGGTTATATGGGGAATACTGGAAAATAAAATGGAAACAGCTATAGTACACTGGCTCGTTCTGGAGCCCGCTACGTAGCATGTCTCGACATGACATAGAGCTTTATCATGGTCATGGTCGGTGTATGTGAGGTTCTTCAGGGTCCCGCAGCGAGACGCGAATACTCGAATCCGCGAGTCCGCGAATCCTCGAATCTGTGAATCCTCGAACTCGCGAATTCGCGAACCTTCGAATCCGCGAAGCCGCGAATCTTCGAATCCTTGAATTTGCAGATCCACCATCGACTGCGCGAATCCGGGAAGCCTGGAATGCGCCAAGCCACGAATCCGCTAACCCTCGAGTGTCCTGAAATCCAAGAATCCGTAAGCCCTAAAACCCTAAACCCTAAAACCCTGAACCCTAAACCCTAAGCACTAAAACCCTAAACCCTAAAGCCCCTTAACCTCATGACCGCCGTGTCAATGCCAGGCCCAGCTGGCAGAGCTCTCCTCCGCGCAGGCGGCACAGCGGGGCCGCTCCGAGGACAACCAGGGACTGGGAGGTTTAGGGGTTTAGGGCTTAGGGTTGAGGGATTTAGGGATCTAGGGTTTAGATGGTTTAGGGATTTAGGGTTTAAGGATTAGGGTTTACGGATCAGGCTAGGGTTTAGAGTTTTAAGGGCTTATGGTTTAGGGATTTAGGGATTTAGGGATTTAGGGATTAAGGATGTTTAGGGATCAGGGTTTAGGGCTTTAAGGCTTAGGGTTTAGGGGAGAAGGTTATTTGCTGATACATATGGGGATTCTATGTCGCGATTATATCAGGCTGATATTGGGATTATACCAGGGTATATATATATATATACATGATTGATATAGGGTTTAGGGATATTACCCCCAATAATGGAGAACCAAGTGGCAAAGAACATGGAAAGTGACACGGAAACTGCGTTTCGGGTTTGAGGTTCAGGGTTTAGGGATGCTTAGGGTAAAGGGTTTAAGGCTATAGTCCCCCTGAAGTAGATAGAATATGGGGTATATGGGGATCTTATTTTAATATACCCAAAGCCATATTCTACCTACTTAAGGGGGACTAGAGGCATCAGGGTGCAGGGTTGAATATTCACAGGGTTCAGGGTATGAAGTTTTCGGAGCTGGCCTCGAAGCCCTAACTCCTACACCCTAAACCCTACACTGTAAACCCTAATCCTTAAAGTCCTAAACCCAAATCTCTCAACTCTGAACCCCAAAATCCTAAACCCTGTATAGCCCCAGGAGGCTGAGAAGCGCGTAGCTACGCTGCAGTCCGACATGGCCGAAGCGGCCAGGGTCCAAGCTGTTTAGGGTTTAGGGTTTAAGGTTTAGAGTGTTAGGGTCAAGGGTTCAGGGCTTAGGGTTTAAGGCATAGAGTTTCAGGGTTTGGGCTTGATGGCTTTGCCGGTTTAACCGTCTCCAAGCCCAGCACACTACGTGGTGGTTTAGGGCTTAGTGTTTCCCCTCCCCCAACATGTGGCCCCCGAAAGTAAGCGGGTGTTTTTTAAGCCGCAACTTCGATTGCGTGCGCGATATCCTCGATCCGAAGCCCCATACAACCCCATATAGTCTGGGAAGGAGTTCCTTCCAAGAAGTGTTTTGCATTCTCAGCCTCGATCCTTTATGCTCTTAGGGCATGTGTTTGCTTATATGCCGGTTGGCCGAAATTAGGTTACCCTTCTGGGGTACCTTTCATAAGGAATATAGTGCAATGGGGTCCATTTTGGGGTCATGACTTGATGATCTTATGACGGCAGTTGATATGGGAACCGTTGTTCTAGGGGAAGGAACGGTACAGGAAATGGAAATTGAAGGGTTTAGTAAATGAAAAAGAAGCGGATGATATTATTGCACTGAGGGTTAGGGACTGCTATCCGGATCCACTCTTCTGTTCCATGCTAGCCCCTTCCCCAATATTGAACCACCCCCACCCCCCTGATATTACATACTCTCATAGTGGTATATCATGATATAATGGGAATTGGGAATATTTACTATTCAGGGGATTGGGAGGGTTTAATATTAGGGGGAGGGGATTAACCAGCGGTGAGTCGAAGGTTTGAGTACAATGTTGGCATTGGCAACCTGGATGGGGTTTCGAATACATCTCACTATAGTTTCTTGTTGACTGCAGTATAACATACCCCAGAACCTTATTCATTTGTTTAGCCCCTGCATTGCCAAGGGTCCCTGATTAGAATGTGGGGCTAGCTTAGGCCTTGCGGCACAAAACTCAAAGCCTAAGCACAAACACAACCCCAAAATCCAGAATCCACGTTTTTTACTAACTCATGTACAGCCTTGCAGAACTCCGCCATATCGCAGAATCTACCTTTTTCTTGTGAAGAGCGAGGCAGATCATCATGCGTCCCTTTCCCGGGCCTTGGCAGAAGCCAAGATACGCGAGAGGGAGCTGCTCCTCGGCTGGTTCACAAGCTTGGGGGTTCTTGAAGTTTATGTCTCGAAAATTCACGTCCTTTTTGGGTTCAGAGGGTTTTAGAGGGGTGTATGGGGATTGTGGGATGTTGTCATACTGTGTAACTGCAGGTGGCCCCCACAAAATGAAAGCAACTGACGCTCATGATGCTGGCTGAAGCCGCATTACCCAGAAAAGCCAGGAGCAGCTGATGCGCGCCATGAGCGGCCTCATATGTCCAGAAGCATTTTGTGTAGTGCTGGTAAAAGCCAGGATGGAGAGAAGGCAAGCAAACAAAAACAAGCAAATTCTTGCTCAATCTGCAGTTACGCATGGCAAGCGGGCTTTCCACACTCCCAGCACTTTGATGCCAAACCTTATAGACTAAACCTTTTTGGAGTGTCAGGGAGACTTAGTAAGTAGGGTAGTAAGCCCTATAAACCCAGTTAATCTCAGTTATAGTGACCCCAGCTATACCCGTCACAAACCTACTAGGTATAGTCATAGTAGTTTCCATTTTCTGTTCCACTTGTAATAAGTCTTTTTTTCACATCCTCCAAGTTCTATAAGAAAATAAGCCCCAGCCTCTTGCAGCTGATGGGTCCCCGCTCAAGGCTCCATGAAGCAGTGCGGCTCCAAGCGGTGCTTCAGGACCGGTAAAACCAGGGATGTTCCGGAATAGTTTTTGATTGCCATGGACCATAATCCCTCTTTACTCCTTCGAATGCCAGAAGAATTCAACATTTTTATAGGCCCCCTGCCTATCCTAGAAACATCGTTGCGCCAAGCCATGAGCTTGGGACGTGGTGGGATGTCTTCAAGCTGCTTCCGATTCGCAGGTTTTTGCACAGGACATACTGGTCGATGATGGGATCCATTTACCTAAATTCCGAGCTGCGGAAGTTCAAGTAGGTGCGCAGATTGCCTGCTAGGATCCAGGACCCCAAGTAGTGGACCCAACTCAAAAGGATAGAGAGCCGAGATACTCTCTAACTATTGGACCCTCGTGTGCCCAGCAAATGCATCCCACCTTCTCTTCTTGGCCCTGGAAAGAGGCCTCAGCAAGTGAAAGCAAGTGCAAACAAATTGACAACAGCACGGAAACATTTGAAGCCACTTATGGCTTGGTTGCCCTAGGCCTGAGACAGGTTATGGCTGTAGGGAGGCTGTATTTTTCGTTTCGCACAGGGGCAGTAGCATGGGGAAATCAGTCTGGAGTGCAACGGCCCCAGATACGCCTCGATGGTCCTATACAGTGCCTCTAGTTCGCGAAGAAACCGCATGAGCAGACACACCTGGCCCGCATCTGCAGTTGGGTTCAAGCACTTCGCAGATCTGTTTCGTTCCGTGCCTCCGCCATCTGCACAAGGCACTGGCGTTCTGAGCATGAAGATATTGCTCATTGAAAAACATCTTGCAGCACTCCTTAGTGTACTTCAGTGCCTTCATTTCCAAGTTGCAGGGTACTGAGGGTAATGCAGGTCTTTAAGTATCTACCGTAGTAGGTTTCCCAAACTAAGCTTTTCCCCTGCCTTAACTAAAACCCCCGGAGGTAGGAAACCTGCCTGATTCTGAAACGTTCAGTCTGGCCCACTTAAGCTTGGAATTTTGCCTTGAGCTAAGATAGTAAAGTTTTCAAAGTCACCAACCCCTGACCCTGGACCTTTACATGATTAATTCTGCTCCACGTGCCTAGATGTTTGACCTAGCCCCCTTTCTTGACATGAAACACCCTCCAGGAACCCAAGCTCTACAAAACGAAGCTTGAATCTTAAACCCAAATCCTAAACCCTAAACCCTAAATCCCCAACCTTGAACCCTAAACCTAAACCATGGCCCCCCACCGTGAAGCTAGACAATGAACGGCTTCGCGGCATGTTAGGCAGCTACCATGGGCTTCGGCGGCGAGGGAGAGAAGGGCACCGGCAAGGGTGGCTACGGCAAGGGCTATTACGGAGGCCTGGTGCGGGGGGGTGGGGGCGGCTTTGGGTCAGGGTTTAATGTTCAGGTGACAAGGCTTAGGATTTTGGGTTGGGAAAGCATTTCAACCGCAACCAGCTTGTGACAGATTATCCTTTGTAATTACGTATTCTTGTACAAGCTGTCCGCCTTGGGTTTGGGTTCGCAGCTTACTGTGGGAGGCTGTGGGTTGCATGGGTCTGGGTCATTGTTGGACATAGCTTTGACGGTTAATTTTGTAATTAGTAAAGCTTAAGAAAGAACAGCACACCAAGCTTGCTGTTAAGGCCTGAGCCCCAAACCCTAAACCCTTAACCACGTGGCAATGCGGGTATGCAGGGTTGGGGCCGTCCGTGCTGGCAAGCACATAGTCCCCTTGAAGTAGATAGAATATGGGGTATATGGGGATCTTATCATAATATGCCCAAAGCCATATTCTATCTACTTAAGGGGAACTCTATATATATATATATGTATACTCATTCTATCTACTTCAGGGGGACTATACCTTTGGATTGTTCTTGCGGATCCTTTCCCGCTACTTATGCGCAAGCCCCGGACTGCAATAGGCCTCCAACACCCAATTCGATTATCCCAACATAACCCCTATATTATCCCTATATAACCCCTATATAATCCCAGTTTCCATTTCATTTTCCATCTTATTTTCCATGTGATTCTCCATTATAGGGGTCCTTTATATTACCCCCATAACCCTAAACCCTAAACCCCTAACCCTAAACCCTAAACCCTAAACCCTAAAACCCCTAAGCCTAAACTCCGAAGTTCTCAGGCTGGGGCTACCCCTTCATGATGATGCCTTTCTTCGGAAAGGGCAAGGGCAAGGGTCTGCGAGGCAGGTCCTTGCACGATTTAGGTTTTCAGGGTGTAAGGTTTGGGTTTCAGGGTTTAGGGTTTAAGGTTTGGGGTTAAGGGTTAGGGGTTTGGGCTTTAGGATTTAGGGTTTAGGGTTCAGGGTTTAAGGTTTGGGGTTAAGGGTTTAGTGTTTTCGGTTTGGGGTTCGGGGTTTGGGGTTTGGGATGTAGGGTTTAGGGTTTAGGGCTTAGGGTTAAGGTTAGGAAGCCCTACCCCAATAATGGACAATCAATTAGAAAAGGACATGCAAAATGGATTGGAAACTTCTATGCCAGCCATACTCTGAACTCCTTAGGAGGGGGGGTCATATAGGGGAATATATAGGGAATTATTACACGGGTTGTTAAAGGGGATACTAGGAGTTTGTAGACTATAGCTGATATGATTCAGGGTTTGGGATTAAGGGCCTGATGAAGGATATCCTCACGGGGGTCGGCTTATGAGAGTTTTTTCCTGTTTTTGGAAATTTCAGTTCCTTGAAAAGGGACCTTACTCAGACCTCCTCAGGGTCGCGCAGTCTTACCCCCAATTGAAGTAGAATGGCCAGCAAAGCCCTATTCAAAAGGATTAGGCCTTTCCATTACAAGCACTACATACCCCAATGTAAAACAGGTTTTGTTTCAATTTTCTTTTCCTTTTTCAGTATTCCAGTAGTTTACTCCCCAAACCCTCAGCCCCAAATCCTGAAACAAAATTGTGGTCTGCATTTGCCTTTCCAGTCGTCGCCACTACATATTTTGATTGCATCCTGGGGTCTTGGGAAAACCCGAAAGGTGCCCTCCAAAGATTACTGTCCTGTTAAACAGTTTGAAAGAGGTTCCATGGGCTTCCATGTCTGTTGGGGGAGGGTACTTGGAAACTTGGAAAGCCCACATTTTGATCCTCTCAGGGCTTGAGGCCGAAACTTGAGTCGAATAAGTTCAAGAGTTCACGGTGTGATTCGGAGGTTTGAGGTTTGAAAATATTTGCGGAAGCACCGGTAAGCTTCTAAGGAGGCACTTTGTGCCTCTACGAGAAGAGATGGAACTTGAGCGAGCATGTCCTAACCATAAGCTGAAGTGCTTGGACTAGAAGCGCCATACCTTGTAATCCTTATGTAATCCCTATATCATCCCTATATAACCCTGATTAATCCCTATATAACCCCCATATAACCCCTATATAACCTTTATATAACCCCTACATACCCTCATTCCCCTCTATAACCTTTATGTATATACCCTACTACCAGTCTGAAGCCTTCCGGCGGCCTCAACTCGTCGAAGAGCATTTCAGGTACCCAGTATCTCCATACCTGAAAATCTCGTTAAACCGAAGCCAGGGTTTGTAGTCCCCCTTAAGTAGATATAATATGGGGTATATGGTGATCTTATTGTAATATACCCAAAGCCATATTCTATCTACTTAAGGGAGATTAAATCGAAGCCAGGGTGTGGGGTCTAGGGAGCAGATGGGAAGCGCGAAATGCGCTTTGAACAGCCTGTACACAACATCGTACACGTAGTAATACTTTACCCTCAAGAAAGGTCCTTTCGTGCACTTTTGTAGGGTGGGACCAGTAGACAGCCAAATGATTTGCCGTTTTGAGCCAAATTGTCAGGCTTCGCCAATGAGAAGAAGCTGGCTCAGCAAGCTTCAACGGGGCAAGACTATGGTTGTTGGTTGAGGGTTGAGGGCTTGGGGTTTAGAGAGAGGACTTTCAGTTTTGGATACGTAAGCCGCAGACGCTTCCGAAAAAATGCAGCCCTCAGCGAAGAAGCCAACAAAGGGGAACGCATCAGTGTTGGCAACTCTAAGCACTAAACACTTAACGGTTTGGCAAGCCTTTTGCTGTAAATCCCAAGGCCCAAACCTAGACCTGAAGGCCTCAGGGCTTGAACAGCGAAGCAAGCTGACAGTTCCTTACCCGCAAAGTTTACGGTTTAGAATTTAGGGTTTAGGGTTGAGCGTTCAGGGTTTAGTGCCAACATGGGCTCTTCGTATCAAGATCATCTTTACCATTGTCGTGCTTGTGGCATGATTGGGTGACAGTGCTCAGAAAAGGAACCCTTTCATAAGCGCGACCCCACTACAACATACCGGGCCTTCCCTGCAGTAGCTGTAGTCGCCGCAATTTTTTAAACAAGACAACACAATTTGAGATTAGGTTGGGGGGGTGGGAGGGGTTAAGTATCAAAAGAAAAGATTTACGAAACCACAATACTACCCCAATAAACCCCTAGTATTACCCCAATATATCCCCAACATTATACCCCTATCCTCCCACTCACAGCTCAGGAAGGTGTGGATTGGGGGCTTGCCCGAGGCTCCTCCAGATGTGGAGAAGAACAAGATGCTCGGAATGTTGTAGTCTGGGTAGGCCCCTGGGATATTTCAGATTTCCCTAATGGTTTTAATAGGGGACCCTATATATTAATATTTTTCAAAAGGTTTTAGAGGCCAACCCAGTAGTATCTGGGCCCTAAAGCCTTATTATTTGAGTCCTGGGACCCTTAGGGTTACATAAGGCTCATATAAGGATCCTCGGCTTGGAGCTTCAGGTTCAGGGTTCTCTGTTCGCATGGGGATTCAACATGGGAGTGGAGCGCGCAGGATTTGAGTGCCTCAGATTTCGCAGGGATTGCAGATCTTCTTTCCTTTCAGGGTGTGGGGTGTGAGAATGTCGTACTGATCTAGTTCTAGGGCTACTATATGACCCCTCCTCATCCTCGTCTCCGTCTTCCTTCGCAGAAGCCAAGTAGCAGCAAAGTAGCAGCAGTCGTCGCAGTATAGTACGTTCAGCAGTGCCAGCAGTAGCATGTGTGTAAATCGTAGTGCTACTATTAGCGTTGGTGTTCGTGATAATACAAAGTACAGCTTAATAGTAGAGTAGTGCAAAGGTAGCGGTAGTGGTCGTGGTGGTAGTGGTGGTAGTTGTAGTGGTGGTGGTAGTAGCAGTAGTAGTCTAGAAGTCCAGTAGTCTGCTAGACTAGTAGTATAGCAGCATTGGAGTACAATACTATAGCAGCATAGTATTATAACGGTACGGTACTACAGTGGTATAGTCGTTATAGGGAGGAGGAGGAGGAGTAGTAGGAGCAGTAGTAGCAGCAGTAGACGTAGTAGCAGCAGCAGCAGGAGTAGTAGTCGTAGTAGTAGTAGTAGAAGAAGAGGAGCCAGTGGGAGAGGTGTAGTAGCAGCAGGAGGATTGCAGCAGCAGTGGCACTAGGAGCGAATGGCAGCAACAGTAGTGGTGGTACTACTACTACTACTACTACTACTAGTAGTAGTAGTAGTAGTAGTAGCAGCAGCAGCAGCAGCAGCAGCAGCAGCAGCAAGAGCAGGACTTGTCTTCTGTGCTATTTCTACTAATCGCCACTACCATTGCTAAATCCTCTTCCAAGGAAGCTGAAGGAGCACATGGCGCAGGTGTGGCTTTTTCTATGGGGGTGCAGTTCAGGGCCTCGGTTTTTCACGTCTGAGATTGGGGCTCAGCGTGCGGAGTCACCATGACCATACTAAGGGCCCCCTCCTTACCATATTTGATCAAGGAGTTAGGCTGTTGTTGGGGTAGGGGCTCCCTAGATACGCTACATTCTCACCGGTAGCCGGGCCATCTTAGTTCATGAAAGCCAGACGAGGCCGAATCAGATAAAGTCGAAGTCTGGTGCTAGAGAGATTGTTCCGTATGCTCATGCTGCGTTTTGCCGCGTTTTGCTTCCAGCATGGGGATGTTTCAAAATAGGGGTTTTAGTCTAGGGACCCTCATTTTCCATTTTCTTTTCCACTTGAGTCTCCATTATTGGATTACTAGCCTATATGTACCTATATACCCCTTTAAATGGACCTAGTCCCCACTGTTAACAAGACCCGAAGACCTCCAACCTTGCTTTTTTTGGTGCTCGAAGCTACTCTTTGGCCATTAAAAAAGTCCAAGTTGCAGGGCTGTGCTGAGGGCCTACGCCCAAAACCTTAAGCATCACACTTCTGAAAATCCCTAAACCCTAAACCTTCTGAAAATCCCACGCCCCTCTGAAATTCGACGGCCTAAGCCGTAATGCCTAGATCCAAAGCTCTACGCACGCCCTGAACACTTAACCCCAAGGCTTCCCAGCCTCTTCAAGGATCTTTAAACCCCCAAACATGACTCCACTATTACAGAGATATCCTCATATACCCCTCTTTTAAGGGATGTTTTGTGAGGCCCGACTTTCCTGAAGCCCTAGACCCTAAACCCTAAACCCTAACTCCTAACCCTAGATTTTAAGTAGTTGGGTACTGCCCCCCTTCAGTAACAGTTGGATCATAATTATAGTATGGTTATATATAGCCCTAAATAGGACCCCCTAATATAGACTGTTACTGGGGTGGGGGGGCAGTACCCAACCTAAAACCCTAAACCCTAAACCCTAAACCCCAAACCCTGGGCCTCATAAACCCTGAACCCGTTAAGTAGCTTCTTGCTGTCAGGCTGGAGAGTGCCTTTTCGCTGAGATCAACCGCAACGGCGTGGGTGGAGCCGCCTTCAAGAACCCCGAGGAGTCCCTGAAACGGTTATACGGTTGGGTACTATCCCCCCCTCAGTAACAGTTGGATAATAATTCTAATATGGTTATATATAGCCCGTAATAGGACCCCTAATATAGACTGCTACTGGGGGAGGGGGGGCAGTACCCAAGTTATACGGTTTAGG
>CAJNIZ010008768.1:66458-80735 GCA_905231905.1 Symbiodinium pilosum
GCTTAAAAGGCTCCACTTGGAGGTTTAGGGATCAGGGCTTACGAGGTTCTAGGGTTTAGGGTTCTAGGGTTCTAGGGTTTAGGGTTCTAGGGTTTAGGGTTTAGGGGTTTGGGGTTTAGGGTTCTAGGGTTCTAGGGTTTAGGGTTCTAGGGTTCTAGGGTTTAGGGTTTAGGGTCTAGAGTTTAGGGTCTAGGGCTTGGGGCTTGGGGACTTGAGGTATGGTCCAAACTCCTTGAATGGGGATTAGGGTTTAGCATTTAGGTCTCAACTCGGGGTCTATATGGAGACGATTATAGGGGCTATTAAGGGGGATACAAGGAGTTTAGATTATGGCTTGTGTGAGCTATGCTACTGCAGATGGAGGAAATCTTGCACCACTTAGCGTTCCCCAAATACTACCCCAGTAATTGCAGGACTTGGAGAATCTGAAGTGGTGCAAGATTTCCACCTTCCACCGTAATGGTCAGTTGAGGAGTGTGAGGCAACGATTTGGGCCTAAATTAAAGTTGTTCCAGTTTCATGTCGCCCGAAGGGCAATCCTTGAATCCCAAACAGTAAGCCTTCGTCTTTGATCTGAGATTTCCCATCGTATTTCGGGAGCAGACTCGCGCAACAGCCAAGGGTCACAACTTGCAAATGCATTCTTCAGACTTTTGACATACGCCAAACAAGAGCACAAATTAATCCAAAACTCTGAGCATTGACTCCTGGGTAGCTACTGAATGCCCGTAGCCCGCCCCACTGGATCCTGAATCTCATAGGTCAAAACCCCAAACCCTGAACCCCCAAAAAGCTTTGAGCCGTATTCCAAACCCTAAGTCCTCAACCCTAACCCCAAACCCTAACCCTAAATCCCATCCCAAACCTTAAACCCTAAATCCCATCCGAAACTCTAAGCTCGAAACCTTGAACCGCTCCTGCGTAAATTGCGCCTTCAGCACCTTGCAGAAAAAGGAGCCGCACAACACAAAACAAAACAAACCCAAAACCCAAAACCCTAAGCTTCAACCCCTAGCCCTAAGCCCTACGTAAACCCTAAAGCCCCAGGAGCCGCCTGTCCGGCGGGCTCCCGAGTCGGCGGCGGAGCGTCCGCAGCTTGGGGGAAGGGAAGGGAAGTTAGGGTTTAGGGGTCAAGGGTTTAGGGTCTAGGGTTCATTTAGGGTTTGGGGCTTCTTGCTGCGCGGCGGCTGGAAGTAGTATGATATGTAGAGATGGCCCAACCCACCCAGGGGTGCGGGGGGCAGGGAGGGCCTGTCTTGCGACGGCACCTCTCTCGTGGCCAACAAACCAAGAATTGGTGCGTTGGTTCATTCTTCCCATACGCAGGCATCCACCTAACTTTATTCCTCTACGGGCTGCCCTGACACCCTAAACTACCACTTTTCTTGAAACTTCTTACGGGCCGGCCGCAAGTGGAGGCTTTCAGTGGGCCTGCAGATGGTTTGTATGGAGCCACCAGGGGGCTTCCAGATTGATTTCAAAAACCTCTGGAGGGCTTGGGGGCCCCAGGCGCCCACACAAGGGTTGCTACAGAACTTTTTAGGCTTGCGGCCCAAGCAGGGCCGGGTGAGAATCTGGGTTTAAGGCTTAGGGTTTGGGGTTTAGGGCAAGGGAAGGCGCTTGATCAGTATACAACCCCCAAATAATCTAGTCTAATTTCTATTTGAACTCATAAAATCCCGATGTAAACCGGATTAGCCCCAGGGTTAAGGGTTTAGGTGTTCAGGCTTGGGTTATAGGGGTATTCAATCGGGTAAAGAGGTGATGTAATGGTTAAATAGGGGTATGTGGAGAGTATATAGGGATACTTATAGGGTGTGGTTGTTGAATATAGTCTTTCGTCGTTATTATAGTGGAACCCAAAGGGGCGAAGCTGTAGTTGGTTGGAACCAGTAGGCCTCTTAGAGGCTTGTGATTTGGGTCTGTTGAAGCGTGGCTGGGAGTTGAGGGCTTAGCGTTTGGTATCCAAGGTTTGCAGTGCAGGCTTTGGGAACTCCTTCGGACTTAGCTTGGACCTTTTATGGGTACCTAGGGGTTAACCCTTGGTAGGGGTCCTAAGTGCCACGTAGGCAAGCTAGAACTTTCGCACAAGGTACTGTCAGACCTAGGGTTGATCCCACGCAGTGTAGGGTTTAGGGTTTAAAAGGATTCTAAGTGGAACCCCAAAGAGGGACCCCCAAGAATATGATAGGAATATAGTATCACATAAGGACCCTGGTAAGCACATTTCTATAATATTCCTACTATATTCCTGGGCTTCCATATTTGGGGTTCCTGGTAAAGTCCCTTTAGGCCCTAAACCATAAACCCTAAACCCCAGTAAAGTCCCTTTAGGGTTTACCTGTAGCAGGAAGGGAACATCTTACGAAAACGGTCTCAAACCCTGGGCCGTTGAGAGATCAGGCTCCTGACCCTACATGGTTTAGAGATTTTGGATTTAGGGTTTAGGGGTTTAGGGATTTTGGGTTTAGGGGTTGTGGGTTTAGGGTGGGCATCTCTGAATTTTCGGAGGTCCGCCCTAAAATGAGGATTGGGGGTATGTAGGGGACCTTGATTTCGAGATATGCTTGGAGCCTTACCCTTACACCCTGAGCCCCTAAACCCACTGCCAAAAACGCTGGTAAAACCTAAACCTTAACGTATAAACTGTAAGCTGGAAGTTCCCTTAAACTAATTTGTAATTTCTGTTATGAATGGCCCTAATAGTCAGCTGAAATTAAACTGTCTACCCATGGTTCAAGGAACTTAGAAAAACCCAAAACCCTAAACCCCACAGAATTTTGCCGAATTCTTAAACTCAAGCCCCAAACCCTGGCTCCTGCAAATTCTACGTAAACCCTAAACCCGATTCCATCCTATTTTCCATTCCGAAGCATCCTACCCCGTTTGAGCACCTGAGTTCTAGAAATCCCAGCTATAAACCTCCATGTAATTTTCCCCTATGCCTGTATACTCATTTCAAAGGAACCCCTTAAATCTTAGACCCTAAAATCCTGAAACCTAAGTATGGGCAGTTCTGACAAACTACTCACCCAATTCCTATGAAACCTTAGGCCTTAAACCCTAAACCCTAAACCCTCAAGCCTCAACCCTAAACCCTAAGCCTTAAACCTTAAGCCTTAAACCTTAAACCCTAAGCCCTGAGGCCTCATACCTAAACCCTAAGCCCTCAACTGTAAGCCCTAACCCGGCCCAACATTTCTGAGGCCTGGCACTCCACCAGGCTTACCTCTTGCAGCTGGTGGCCGAAAATCAACAGCTCCGGCAGCGATGCAGCAAGCCCAGAGGGTAATTGCAATAGTAATCATAATAATGGTAATAATAGTAGTAGACAAGTAATGATATAGGATGATAAATAATAGTGATGATAATAGTAATAACAATAATGATGGTAATAATGAGAATAGTAATAGTAGTAGTAGTAGTAGTAGTAGTAGTAATGACAGTCATAGTGAACGTAATAGTAATAATTAATAGAAATACGGGACAGTGTATTGTTTTTAGGATATGGAGCTTTGTGTTTAGGGTTCGGGTCTAGGGTTCAAGGGTTGAGAGGTTTAGGGTTGAGGGGTTCAGGGTTTAGGGGTCTAGGGTTTCGGGGCCTAGGGTTTAAGTTGATCAAGGGTTCTAGGGATGTACTCCTAGGGTTGTACTCAGGCCATTGTAAAGAAGCCCAGGGATCTACCGGGACTACATTGGTTCCCATAAGTTTCCATGGGGTTATATGGGAGAAGTCGTGTCGAGTTTAGCCAGCTGGGTTTGAAGGGCTCTTGTTTTGCTTGGGGTGGCATGTGTTGGGCTTTCGTGGGGTCCCATGTTTTTTTTTGGGGGGGAGGGTTTGGTTTATTTGGGCGGGCCTGTCCTTGGGATTCATTGCTGGTGTCTTACGGTGTCTTCTAGCAGGATGTGTGAGGACGACATTTTTTTTCAATCATATATATTCTTTGGAGGGCTGCGCCCATGAAGGGATTGTTCGCAACAACTAGAGCCTTGAGCCTCCGCTAGCAGACATTGAGTCTCCTCAAATGGACACAGGTGTACACGCTCCCTTTGCATGCGCGAGGTTGGTTTGGCAGATGGCAGTTTTGACAGCTTCCGGGATGATGTGGTTTCATTGGAGCTTAAGTTTCGCAGCGGAGGTTCCGCATCGCAAAGCTACAGGGTCTTTCAATATACCTTCAAAATACAAGTCAAGTGCACCCGAGAACCATGGTGTTGAACATTTTGAGGCAATCATAATGGGCTCAAAACATCATGTCAGTCACAGGCAACTTAGATCTATACTAAGCAGTTTCTGGCTTTGTGGACATGCGTCCGAAGTGGTTCTTGGGCTCTTTGGTGATGGACTTGCGTGTGACAGGGACACCTTTTACCAGATTGAGTCTCCTTGCCCAAGCAAGCATCAAGCCCCAATGTCCCGAAACAGGAAAATCCCTTATTTGTTGGTGCGCCGTGCTCAGGTCAAAGCTGACTTGAGGCCATGCGCAGAGGCGCACCAAAAAGACGAGTATGTTTTCAAACCAATTTTTCCTAGAAGCCTTGTGCCAAAATTTGACAGTCATTACTAAGTTTGTGCACATGTCCAACTACCAGCATGTCAGAGCCACTGCATGCTTTTGTGAGAATTCAACGGCGCGTTTTCTATGGTCTTGGGGGGGACGGGACGGGCAATAAAGCAATAAATTGCTGGTCCACAACCTGGTTCCGTGTTGAATGGATGCTCATTTTTTAAAAGGGAAGTTTTCTTTCAAAAAAGATGCGGTAGGTTTGAAGGCCACATTCAGATTGGGCCATAGGCTCAGCACAGCATCCGAAAAACCCTGGGGATTGTTCCGTTCTGTCCTCCAAGAGTTGTGGCCAGACTTGTTCAGTACATCGAGGGTCTCGTGTTTCAGGTTGATTACGCAAGGTTCAGTGCTGTTTCACAAAAACATCAGTGAGGCAAGTATTCCTGTTCCGCAGCAGCAGACAAGGAACCGTAAATGTTTTGGATTTTCGAAGATTGGTTGTGGAAGTTTTCCCAAGCGATCATGCTTTTGTGGGGGGCTCGCCGCAATGCTTTCATGGCGTGTTTGCGTTTTGGACCTGTTCCTTGCAGAGCTAGATTGGAGCCGTTAATGAAATCAATCCTTCGCAGAATCATCAGAATCGCCGAGTGCGTGGACCGTGTTGTTTGAGATTGATGAATTTGAGGGCTGGAACGGCATCTTGTTGCTGTTTTCAGGGGCAGGGCCTCAACGTTTGCGGGAAATTACCGACGTGTAGCGATAAGGATGGCATCCGCTTATGGCTTCATCGGCCATGCATACTTGTGTTAGCCAGATTTACCATAAACACAGAGCAAGGATGCGGTTTTCGACGCATGCCGAAATGAAAGAATTTCGGAGCCGTGGCATACTTTCAACACATGTCCCAGTGCAAACATAGCGGAACCATTTCTTGCGTGTGGTGAACAGCATGAGAAGCGCTTGAAACCTCGTTGTCTTATTGTCCCAGGCATTTGACCAGCCGGATACTTGTCGAGTCCAGAAGGGGGGGGGGCGGGGCGGGCAATAAATTGTTGCGGCAGGTTTGCATGATGATGATTTTTCACAGCCATGGTTCCACGCTGAATCCAAGCGTAGCTTTTTAAAAAGAGCTTGACACTTGACACCCATGTACCACGTCATATAAGCTTCTGCTTGGCAAGAAAGATAAAGTAGGTTTGAAGGCCACATTCAGATCGGGCCATAGGCTCAGCACAGCATCCGCAAAACCCTGGGGATTGTTCCGTTCTGTCCTCCAAGAGTTGTGGCCAGACTTGTTCAGTACATCGAGGGTCTATTGCTTCAGGTTGATTACGCAAGGTTCAGTGCTGTTTCACAAAAACATCAGTGAGGCAAGTATTCCTGTTCCGCAGCAGCAGACAAGGAACCGTAAATGTTTTGGATTTTCGAAGATTGGTTGTGGAAGTTTTCCCAAGCGATCATGCTTTTGTGGGGGGCTCGCCGCAATGCTTTCATGACGTGTTTGCGTTTTAGACCTGTTCCTTGCAGAGCTAGACATTGGAGCCGTTAATGAAACCAATCCTTCGTAGAATCCCCAAGTGCGTGGAAAGTGTTGTTTGAGATTGATGAATTTGGGGGCTGGAATGACATCTTGTCGCTGCAGGACTTTAACGTTTGTGGTGGGAGATTACCTTTGGGGCCAAAGGTGTAGTGATAAGGATGGCATCCACTTATGGCTTCATCGGCCATGCATACTTGTGTTAGCCAGATTTACCATAAACAGGGAGCAAGGATGCGGTTTTCGAAGCATGCCGAAATGAAAGAATTTCGGAGCCGTGGCATACTTTCAACACATGTCCCAGTGCAAACATAGCGGAGCCATTTCTTGCGTGTGGTGAACAGCATGAGAAGCGCTTGAAACCTCGTTGTCTTATTGTCCCAGGCATTTGACCAGCCGGATACTTGTCGAGTCCAGAAGGGGGGGGGGGCGGGGCGGGCAATGAATTGTTGGGGCAGGTTTGCATGATGATGATGTTCCGCAGCCTTGGTTCCACGCTGAATCCAAGCGTAGTTTTTAAAAAGCGCTGGACACTTGACACCCATGTACCACGTCATCTAAGCTTCTGCTTGGCATAACGAAGAACAAACGGACAGTTGTTTCAAGAAAGATAAAGTAGGTTTGAAGGCCACATTCAGATCGGGCCATAGGCTCAGCACAGCATCCGCAAAACCCTGGGGATTGTTCCGTTCTGTCCTCCAGGAGTTGTGGCCAGACTTGTTCAGTACATCCAGGGTCTCGCGTTTCATATTGATTACGTAAAGCTCATTGGTGTTTCAAAACACACCAGTGAGGCATGTTAGGATTCTTGTTCCGCATCAGCAAACAAATAACTATTGATGTTTGTGATTTTCGGAGGATGAGGTGCAAAGCTTTTGCTAGGTGACCATGTTGTGCAGGGACCGGAAAACAAGGTTTGGGGGCTACATAATTGAGCCGCTGCCGTCAACAACATTTTTCAGGATTCATTTGCCTCTGAAGTGTTTCAGGAGGCTTTGACGAATTTTCTGCCGGCTGGAGTGGCGCATTGTCGTTCAGTCTATACATGTATGACCTCAAAACTTCCCTGGGGGAGGCTAAGCGTTTTGCCAAGGTTTTAGTGATCAGGACGGCATCCACTTATCGGCCTTGCATACTCGTGAGTTAGCCAGTAGGCGGAGGCAGCTGGGATATCCACGTGGAAAAGACGGAGTGAAAGCACGGAATTCCATTTAGTTTTTGTAGTTCATACTTCATAGTTGCCGTCTGCTTTCCTGGCGCAGCTTGAAAGCATATTAAGGACGATGGAACCAGTGTCCATTTTGCTGGCCACAGGCTCGGGCTGCAAGTGTTAACATCTGGGGTTTGGTCGGAGCGCTGGAGTTTGTCATATCAGCCTATATAACATACCTTTTATAACCCTATATAACTCTGTACATAACCCACCTCTAGAGCTTGGTTACTGCTGGATTTTCGGGTGCGGAGCTGGATGGCTTTCAACGGAAGATTCGCCGGTATTTGTGCATAGGGTGTAAGGCTTAGCCGAGAAGAGGAACAACAATGCTTGTGATCTGTTTAAGCATTTTGATGCATAGGGATAGCCGGGTCCGAAATGACATCCCAAGACTTACATGTATGTGGCAAGTTTGTCAAGCGAAGCGGGGTGTGTTAAGTCCCTCACGGATGTTTGAATCCTCCACCTCCTAATAATGAATATCTTCAAGCATGACCGTATTGAATTGGAACAAGTCCCGTCGCACAAATACTAAACATCCCCACCCCAAATGTTGGATGTGTCCTCCAATTGTTGAATTCTCCGATGCGGAATATGTGATATCAGGGGTGGAGGGTGTTTGAATCAAGGGATATTTCGTTGCATGATATACATGGGTGTTTTTTGAGTGGAAGGGTGGTCGAGGGCGGCAAGCTAGTCTGGGGTCTTTCTGGTGAACCAAGTTGGAATGGTTTATCGGATTTCTTGACATGTCTTGCACGCAATCCTCAAGGTCAACCATTATTTTCCGAATTGCCCCCACATATTTATTGATAAGGTTCCAAAAGGTCGCCCCATTTTGGAAGACCCACATATGAAGGTTCCGGGCAACGACCAATGGGTATTGTGGGCCCATTGGAAGTGTACGCGTGGCTCAAAATCCAGTTTTGTGCTTAGGCTTGACTTTAGTAATTCCTTCCCGTGTCATGGAACACCCTCAGCACCTTAAATGAAATGTTCCCCATCATTGTATCAGTAGTTTCAGTTATTTAACCAGGATAGAAAGCACTTGATGGCTGGGTTGGGGGTGTGTTTACATGGGAGAGGGGATTAGCATCCTGGACCGAAACCCCGATATTTGCTTGTATTTTTCAATACATGCAGTCCAGGCCGGAAGGTTTCTAGCAGGTTTCGGATGTTTACCCGCAGGGTACATTAAAGCAAAGACCTCTGAGAGTAGAGCCAAGCCCATTCGCGGTGACCCTGGTTTCAAGTTGCCGTGACCTTTTTTGCTGGGCACTTCGTTGCAAGAGCACTTCTCATGATGAGGATTTGAGACTCACTCGTGCTACAGCGTGATCAGGCATCTATGGCATTGTGTCCTTCAAAAGTTAATGCGAACTTTTTGTTTCCGTTGTATCTAAGTTTGAAATATGACTTCTCCCTGAGTTCTGGTTTCGTGCACAATGTCCTGAAGCTGAGGTTGACATGGAGTGAAGGACCCCAAGGTTTTAACAAACCGAAATCTTAGAACACGGAGGTGCCATTGCCATTTATGCCGCGCACCGCGCGGAACAGATGTCGGAGAAGGCACTCCAAACACGTTTAGGCACAATTTTAGGTTGACAATCATTGAGAACCACCCTTGAACCATTTGCGTTGTTGTTGTATCCTTAGCATCCTTCTGGGTACCCCTACTTTCAGACCCCGGCGTTCAGCATGTGTGGTCGATCGCTGGAGGATGTAGAGGATCCGAGGTTTGGGGTTCCCTGAGGAGGGCTAGGGCCTATGAGAAAACACTGAATGTGTATGAAGTTCGACAAGATTTGTGGATGTGGCATCACGCCATGTTTTGCGTGTTTCGACCACATGTTATCATGTGGATTTCATAGAGAGCATTGCGCTCGTGGCAAAGAATGTATATAATTCGGCATTATCGTAATGGCCCCTTCCTCTCAAACGAGAGAAAGCTGACGTTGGGGAAGGCGGGTGTCATGCCATGGTAGAGATGTTCATCATTCCTTACCCCAAAAGTAAACATGCCCCCGCCCCTGATGTTGAGCATGGTTCCAACACACAAGGCTTATTAAAATGACAGCGCGTGCAAAAGATTTCAGCCCATGATCATAATTGGGCTATAATTGACTGAGGTGTATTTGCTCAAGAATTCCAAGTCGGGACTGCCTTAAACCCGGCAGCAGAGGTGTTTACAGCACCATGAAGCGCTAAGAATTTAACACCAACCTCAAAGGGAGAGGTTCCACCGCGCCCAATGAGAACTGCACCAACTTCATCAGCCTTGGGTTGACCCCGCTGGGGCATCCTCCAGGGCACTGTGCCCTTCAAACCCCATGGGTTTATGTGGGGATTGTAGGGTATAATGGAGAATCAAATGGAAAAGAAAATGGAAAATGAAATGGAAACTGGGATTGTAGGATATTTTATAGGGATTAGGCTTATATGATCTATAGTCTAAACTCCTTCAAGGGGGTTATATAGGGGATTACAGAGGGTACTACTATGGGGGTTATTAAGGGGGATACTAGGAGCTTAGACGGGTTCTATAGGGATAATGGCAAAGAAAATGGAAACTACAGGAATTATGGGCAAACTCAACCCTAAAGGTCAAACTCTGAACACCATGGTTTAGTTTCTGTATTGAACCCAAAGTTGGAAACCCCTGAAGCCGTAAACCTTATGTCGTTGACGCCCGAAACCTTGAAGCAGTAACACCCTGAACTCAAATGGTAGTTTCCCTAAATAGGGGAACCCCAATACAGATCCAAAAATACTATAGTGCTCATTATAGGGATCCCTGATTTTGATAAACCCCAAATTACCAAACTTTGCATCCCTACGCCCTAAACGCTTAGCACCCCAAACTCTGAGGCATTGCCAAACAGGTAACTATGAAGATGTTGAAACATGCTTGCTGCGTATGGGCTTAGCATGAGATTCCCCCGATACATAAAGGTTTTTATCAGCAAATCCTAAATTCTAAAATCCTACAACCATAAAACCCTGAAACCTTAAATATGCTCCGAACCCTAGACTCTTCGGCATGTCAGCCTAGTTTGAAGAGGATACTCTTGGCATCCCCAAACCTAAGCCCTAAACCCCCAAAGCCTCAAACGCCAGATCCTTAGCCTGGAACCCTACATTTTAAACAAAACCCGAGAGCCTGAACCCCTATGGCCTTAACCTAAAGGTGTTCCGACAGTTGATGCTAATGTTGACGCCCCATAAATTTCGAAGTTATTCTGTACCCTGAACAATTAGTTCGTCCCGAATCAAGTTGGGGTAGGTGAGGCATCTCTGTTCTGAGAATTATTCAAGTTTAGAACTCCACCCTTTACTCTAAACTTCTGTTAAGTCCCTACAGCGCAAGAAAGGCGCGGCGGGGCCCCATCACTCTCCCTGAGATGATGGACGCCAAGAATGCCGGGGCCTAGATTTCAGGTTTGGGGTCTAAGGATGAAATTTCAGGGGTGCAATGTCTGCAGCAATTTGTTTGGAGATCCTTGGAGCTAAGTCCCAAAACAGGGACTTCAAATTTCGCACGCGAGAATTCAAGGCTTCAAGGGTTGAGTGAGTTTAGTTGAAGCAGGGTCAACAGATGTACGTCCCGATTTGCATACCTTGTTTTCAGTTGCCGTTAGTGGTTCCGTTTCAAGTCACACTTGTAAGGGCACCAGTTTATGTACCGTCTACTCACATCTGGAAACGGAGTTTACGTTCTCGAACAGCAACCCAATGTTTCTTCAGACCGTCAGAAACAGGTAAGCATCTCCGACGTGACGTGGACTGTTAGTACAAAGTAGTCATCCACCTGCACTAGGATGTGAGGGTCTTTTCAGAGCTTCTCCCCCCAAATCAACATAAGAGGCTTTTTTCAGAAGGACACACTGTACGGGGCTGCTGTTCAGGTCCCATGTTATTCAGGGGAGGCTAAGATACTTGCGGCAGCCGGTCGGAGGGAGTTTTGCAAATTTTGAATTTTTTACAATCCTAATGTTAAAGTTTTTGGGCTGCAGGCATCACTAAACAATGTACCGCAAATTTGTCCGGGCCTAAGGAACTCGGCAACTGGGTTGATGGCTGCGGATTGAGAGAGGTCTTGAAGGTCGTATGCAATGCTTATCCGTATATACCCGTATATAACCCTATATAACCCTTATTTCGTCTCCATTTTCTTTTCCATTATCCCTTTCGTTTCAAGGTGGATATCGGCTTACCCAGACCCCAGGCAGGATCCACAAAAGGACCTCTTTACTGCATCGGGGAGACTAGGGATGATTGGGAGATTCTATTTTATGTGGAGGTAATATATAGGGGATATATACGGGTTATGTAGGTATAATATAGGGGTTAGATGGGGGGGGGGGTACATGGGGACAATATAAGGGTCATATAGGGATAATGGAAAAACATGCACATTTCAGATTCCTTAGGGGTCTTGGTAGTCCCGTAAATTATCAGCTTAGGGTTGGCAATCCTCATTGACGAAGGAGCTTGGACATGTTTTCCCTGTTTTTCCATCCAGGAGCCTCAAATTGCAAGCTCCAACATGTTTGAAGTACCATTGAGTCCTGAAGCTACCTTGAACTCTGAATCGCAAAACTCTAATGCTTCAATTCTTGACCTGAAGCCTGTTTCCCTAGACCCCCAGCCTTTACCCCTCAATCCAACCACCTTGATTTTCATGACCCTTCAGCCAGCCCGAAAGCTCGAAGCTCCCTTAGAGTCCATGGAGTTATCCCGCTAATGTTACCTGTAATGTCTAAACACATTTTAAAAAATATGCTGATCTCAAGGTGGACGACGATGCCCCTGTGCAACTGCTGGCCATTCATGTCCGCAGCGGCCGCTTCCGCCGGAGCCTCCTCGGTAAGCAGCTGAAGGCGCGGGAGCGTCCATTTAGGGTAAAGTATCCCCCGTAAAGGGGCTTTACAGGGGCCATATAGGGTTATAGGGGTACATAGGGTTTAGGGTCAAAGCCTTTGCAAAACACGCGAAGAACTAAAGCCAGTTACACAGCGCTTGGGGTGTTTTCAGGGCAACATACCTAAGTACTTCAAATAGCATGCAGAAATACAGTGCATTGAAACATAGGAGCGATAACCCAGACCCCTGATTAATAAACCCACTCCCCTTAACAGGGATTATAATAGGGATCCCAATAGTTAGGCCCTTAAAAGGAGGGGGTTCATTAATCAGGGGTCTACATTACCAATTTGTTTCTGGATTCTGGAAAGCCTAGCCCTAAACCCTGAATTCCTACGCACTGAAACCCTGACCCCTTAAGCCCCAAGCCCCCTACATTTCCCAGAGACGGTTGTGTGGGTTCCATGGGGCCTCCTCGGAGTTGATTGGGTGATTCTTGAGCTTCTGAACCCTAAACTCTAAACCCTATAATCGAATATTAGACGGGGCCTAAAGAAGCCCGGGCTAGTACCTTGCTTCAGCCGGGATGTTGATCCTTAGCTGCATGATTGACACGGCATGACACCCTAAACCCTAAACTTACTTTTTTTTTTCTCTCGTGAGTCTTGTGTTACCACTTTCGAACTCGAATTGTTGTACTGGATCGAATTATCTGAAGAGTAACCCAGAAATAACTGCGAAGGGATGATGGCCGGGGGCTACATATATGTTTGTTTCGAGGAATCCAGATATAAAATAGTTCGATCGTATTATGGGGGGAGTATTCATTATCAACGTTTGGGGTGTTGTTGTCCTCTTTCTTCATACGTGATGGGATCAGTAGGATTATGGAGCTTTTGTGCGATGTTCTGCCTCTCGATTGGTTTGACGTCGGAGGAGTTGCAGGGCATTGGCGTGACTCCAGCATGTTTTAAGGGCAAAAGCTGCCGAGAGGCTTTGAGCCTGTGGATTTGGGCCTCACTGGGGATGGCTAAGATAAATGTCAAGGGAAGAAGCTACTGTCAACCTTCTGTAGTGCCTGAGCTTGAAGAGTTGAGAAGCCTTGTCACGATAGATTCTCGCATGTCTTACTCCATTAGCCTTCTCATCATTACAACCCCGAAGCCCCGAACCCAAAACCTTAAAACGCAACACTTATAAGAATCAAGATTCTCGACCCCCCCCACCCCTCGCCCCTGACACAAAGGGGTAGGTTTCCAGCTTGCGTCTTTAATATCGCACAAAAAGCTATACTATGGTTTTCCGGGGTATTTGGGGAAACCTGACACCCAGATGTTTGCTTTGCATTGCCCTTAAATCCGATCAGCAATGCCCATGCTGCAGGCTTTAAATCCTAAATCCCAGCCAATATTCGAGACCTTGCAGACCTTCGCAATGCCCTGTACAATTGCAAACTTGAGGCTTGGGGCAACCCACATCTAAGAAATGTGTAGAATGCTGCAGACACCTCTAGGGCTTAGGGGTTTAGGGGTCAGAACTCCCATATTAAGAAACCCCGGACCCCACTCGGAAAACTGAGGTCCGTGTAAAGTATGGCGACCCCGGTGTATCCATCCACTGTGACACCACAGAGGCGACCCTGTTGCAAACGGCGAATGCTGGAATGGAAAAGGAAATGGAAATTACTATAGGGTTTAGGGTGTTATCCCTAAATCCTGAATTGTGTGGTTAGGGTTTAGGGTTTACCATCCCCGGCCTTGGGGTTAGGGTGTAAATAACGGAGAGGCACATGAGGACGAACATGGAAAATTGATGAACACTGGGATTGTACGTATTTTTAAGGCTTAGGGCTTTACCGTTGCCAACATGGACATGGAAACCCCAAGGGTCAGCACAAGCACATTTGTCCGTTGAAACAACATCATGTCAGCTTCCAGGTTTTTTTGAGAGGGGGTAGGGTTTAGTATGTTTCAGGATATTGGGTTTGCGGTTCAAGGATCTTCGGCTTCGGACTTGTTGTGATGTAGGGGTTCGCGAGGGTTATGCGCTTTTAGTAACATCCTACTTGGTTTGTAGCAGACTTAGCCAGGTGATAGGGAAGTTCGGGGGTTGTAAAAGTTCCAGTGCCTTGAATACGTTTTTTTTTTTTTTTTTTT
>CAJNIZ010008769.1:0-14221 GCA_905231905.1 Symbiodinium pilosum
CACTAGATGTGGCGAATAATGGAAACCATGATAGAAACATGGCAGCAGCAGGCACACAGAAAAGATAAAACTGAACATTCGACCCAAGCAAGATTTACGTGAATGAATGCATCTGGACGCCTTCTTTCTGAAGTACTTGCATGGCCCTGCGCATTCTGGATGGCCAAATGAACCTGCTTCAGTGTCAGAATTGCTGTTAATATTGCACTACAGTATACTCATGGGAGCGTGCTACATGTGAATGTAATGGAATGCTGCCTGCATGTCGTAACTCTCTTAGCTTCCAGGCGCTCAGGGATGAAGTTAGAAGTCCTTCTTGCGACGGCGTGCTGAAAAATCCTCGTAAACGGCAAAGTCCCTGGGCGGACATTCCAGTATGAAATGAGTTGTGAGTGCTCCGTGCCTGAAAGGTTTGTCCCTTGAGCCTTAAAGGGTCCTTGCTTCTGATGCATAGTGTCTCCGCAAGTAAGATCAGCGTATGTGCTTGCCAGTGTGTGCGAAAATGTTGCTGACAAAAAAACCCCTGACAAAAAAACCTTGACAAAAAACCTTCAGCCTAAAGACCTAATCAACCTTGACCTCGATGCTGTCTGCTTGAATTTTGTGCCACTGCTTGACGTTCTGAGTGTTGTGCATTTGAAGAATTTGATTTCTGAGTTGGTTGAGTTGATGCTCCAGTGTCCAGACCTAGAAGCAGCAGATCTTTGCACCTTGCCACAACATGTTGCAAGACATGAACCAGTCATTTCTCAGAATCATGTTTGTACCACTTCAGATAACCTATTGGGCATGTTTAGCTTAAGACGTGCTCAACGCTGTATGATGGGCCATTCGCCTTTCGAAAGCTGTCGAGCAACGCCATTTGCATTGCAAGCGTGCAATGATTGCAAAATAATCAGATGAGCAGACTGTTTGCTTTCGCTGGGCCTTTCTGGGCTTTTTGGCATTTCGGTTTCATGGCAGCCAGAGTTGCAGATGAAAGCTTGGTTGTGGCACTGCTGGCTACACCTATCATATCAGAGAAGAGACCCAAAAAAGATTCAAAGAAGGACGGCAACCGCAGATTTAAGGCCGAGTCCGCAGCACTTCGAAATTCAGACCTTTCATATTTGATGGATGCAGTTGAAGCTTGCAGCGGTTTGTCTGCAGCGCATAGGGGTGCATTGAAGCAGTGGTCAAAGAAGGGACGTTGGACTGGTGATACATTGCAGACAATTGGTGCAGTGCAATTGCGCAAGCCGTGCAGTCTGGTAGATCTCGGGCAATGCAGAAGCAGGGAAGATTTCGTGTTGTGGCACGCCTGGGGATCCCCAGCGCCGCACAGCAGCTTCCCGAACTTTATGTTTTTCGATATTGTGGATGCTGTTTGTTTTCAAAATGGGATTGACCGCCGGCCGTTTGTGAGCAGCCTACGGGTCGCAGAGCAGCGAACTGCGTGGACTGTTCATCTGTCAGAAGAGGCTTTGTCAGACTTAAAGAAGGCAATATGCGTGGACGGCAGTGTTTTTGAGCAATGTTTGTTGCGTTGGACAGCACCACTTGACCAGGCGGCGTACCCAGTTTTTGCTTCATTGCCTCCAATTGTTTTTCTTGCAGCCCACCGGAGATGGCACAGATTAGCAGATATTCCCCGTTGCACTGCTCAGCTCTTGCGAAGACCACGAGGCCCATGAGTCACAACCAACCGCTATCTAGCCGCTCTAGCCACATTTACCCCCAAATCTCCAAAATTAGTTTGTGGCTTTACTTGACAACATGTTTCTTGGAAGTCCTGTTTAGGTCTTACTTGTTTGTGTGTGGACGGGTGGGAAGGATTCTAGCAGGCAACCCTATACCCTCATGTTCAAGGCTTCTGGATCCTAAGGAATCCGGCCACGTTGTTGAAGTAGCCGCAAAGTAAACTGAGTAGACGTTTGTCAAGCGCAATACTGCAGGTGATTTTCTGGTCACTGGTTTTCGCAATTTGTATGCTGGGCCAGACTTGTGCGTTCCTCCAGAAGGGGGGGCACGGCGAGTTGACAAGCTCGTTGTCGGCGGCAGTGCCCTTTTGGATGCACGGCAGCATTTGGCAGATTACCGCCGCCTCTTGCGTGAGCAAGGTGCTGATCCCATCACTGCTATGCAAGTGGATGCAATGATTTTACAGGTGGATGAACTCCACAGGTCCAGCACTTGTGATGTCTTGGCTTTCAGAGGGAGTACTGCTGATGGGAAAGCTAGCAAAACAACATTCAGTTCAAAAGCCATTGTTACAGCTGTTCAATCTTGCACACTTTTGCGTGATTCCTCGGATTTGGAAAGACAGATGCGCTGTGCAGTCCAACTCTTGTTGCCAGACCAAGCTGATGAACTGATGCGTGCCATTGATCAAGGCCTTGTGAGACCTCCATCAGCGTCTTCTGTGAGCCGCTGGCGGTTGGCAGTGGATGTTGAGTTCATGTTCATCATGCGTTCTTTGGTATCCCAAAACCGAAGCCATGCAGTACGGTGCATGCTTGCAGACAGCAGCCCGCAAAGAGGCTTTGATTGGTTTTTAACAGAATGGCACACTCTGTCTCCTGCAGATTTTTGTGCTTGGGCCAAAAACATCTGGCAGCTCACATGCAACCGTTGCCGAGCGCTGAAGTTGGTAGTGGCTCTGGAGTCTGCAGTAGCTGGCCATGATGAAACAGATCTGGAATCGCAGCTGCAGGCCTTGCAGAATGATCGTCTTCACTTGGAAACCTTGTTGCAAGACATTGCTCCCCATACGCAGCAGCCAGCAGTTGACATTCATTTGAGTTTGCCTGTAGCTCAAGGCAGCAGGCGCACATCAATTGCACACAAGGTTCATGCCTTGCTTCACACATTGTATCTTGAAGTGGGGGGGTGGGGTGTCGTGGCAGAGTTTTTGGGTACAGTGCGGGCACTTACCAGCGACTTTGGTACAGAAGCAAGCCTTGCTGACATGATGGACATTGATTTGACTGCTTTGTTTCCGTGGACTGAGACAGCTTCTGTGCCCAATTTTAATGTGCCTCAAGAGATGTCCGATGCCTTCCAAGCTAGTGCAGATGAGCCCCAGGCGGCTGTTCCGGATGCCCTTGGCCCCTTTTTGGAGACAAGAGAAATGAAGAATGGTGAGACTCATTTGTTTGTGCCAAGGCTATTTCCTTTAGGGCTACAGGTTCCGGGCGCTCTACATGTATTGCACCATGCTGTGGAAGAAATAACAACAGCCTTCGAGAATTATGAATCTTGGTTTTTGCCAGCGCTGAAGGCTGTAGTTCAAGTCATGGGCAAGAAGTTTGTTCGTGAGCGATTTATTTCAGAGATCTTGCGGGGAAGCGAGGCGCGTGAGCTTGAACATGTGGTGTTGGAGCTTGAACTGAACCTTCATGAAGCGCGATGGGGGACACTCATGAAAACTTGCAAAGAGCTTTTGTCTGTACGCGTGGTTTTTTCCTTGTGGAGCACCGAGCGGGTGATGGGGGAGGCCATGGTTTTGGGTCTGGGACGTGCCATAGACCTGTTGGAGCACTGGTTTGAAGCATGTCCGTGTCATTACAAGCAATTCACAGAGGATGCCCCGCTTTCAGGGAATGCAATCTTCAGGACAAGGTACAAATGCCCGATGGCGGGCAGGCGCAGCCCTGAATTGGCAGCAGGGGCCGTTGACGTTCTTGTCAAAGATGTCTTTGAAAACCAGCATATGCTACTGATTGCAGCATGTTCAAATTTGTCCCCGCAAGAAAGCGACAAGGTCATGATGGATTTTGGGCGTGGGCAAGCCAAGCTCCAGAATTTTTTTCTGCTGAAGTTTGCTTTTTGGCAAACGCCTCCCCGCTTGCTTTGCGTCCTGGGCCACCATGAAGAAGCTGAAGCAAGAGCAGGCCTTGAAAAGGCTCAGGAGTTGTTTAATATGCAGCCAGACAGCGACAGCCGCCACCCGCTCACATTGCATTTCTTTCGGGGGCCTTTGACGGAGCACTTGAACCGCTTTCTGTCCCATGAGATCAGGCGTGAGGATTCCTTTGAGCTCACGCACGAGTCTGCTGCTTGTGCCTTTATTCCTTGCGTGGAACGCAGTATTGAGGCCCGCCACGCACTTCTAAAAGCAAAGACTGAAGAAAATCAGACCTGCCGCATTTTCTCTGGCAGTTCGTTCCCATGAATTTCACAGAAGATGTTTGCACAACAAAGAGTTATTGCTGGACTGGGAGAAACATGTCAAGAGCTTGAAATCTGTCCCAAAGCAAGGTTTGCCTGTTCTTGTGCACCGCATTGGCTTTGCTGCGCATCCCAATGTGCTTCGCTTGCAGCGCTTGGGAGCTAAAGTGAAGCTCAGAGATGTTGCGTATATGGTATATCGCTGTGACATTGAAACGATGTATGACAGGCGTCTTGCTGCTGGGCAGACCATGCGCAAACCACATTTCAGAGATAACCCTGACGCTGCTGGCAAGCTTCGGAAGCTAGTTGCATCCCAGGAGACTTCCGAGGACAAACAGTCCCTGATGTTGCGTATTCTAATGATGGAGCATTTCAGCCAAAGGTGCCAAGAAGGTGAGATATATTGCATTCAAGGCCCTTTGCCAGAGCCTCGCTACCTGAAGGATTCGCTTATTCCAGGTGGGGATGTTCGTAAAGATGAGCCAGCTGCTGCAGTTCCGCAACCAGTCTCAGAGGCCTCCCCAAGCACGCTTTTTGGGAGCCCCGACAAAGTAGAACCCCTTGTGCCTGATGGTGACCTTGCGCAAGCCCAGCAGCCTGCAGCCCAAAGCGACGACGACCAACCACGTCAATTTGTGCAGGCGCGCCGCAGTGCATCAGTTGCTTGTAGAGACAGAATCCATTGCTTCAAGTTCTTTTTAGTTGCTGCCGCAGGAAGTGTTGGGTCAGGGTTTGTGCGTGGACATGTTCTTCATTCTGCAGGTGGTCAAAACCAGGATCTCATCCCAGGCTCGCGTGCGAGCCGCAGATCCGTTTCTGAAGCAGTTGGGCCACTTTGATGTGGCAGTTGTGGTGCACTCATGCAGCAGTATGGATAGAAACTCTGCCTCTGTCAGTCTGTTGCCATCTGAGAACAATGCTGGGCCAGCTCGCATATGTCTTTTTGACCCTCCAAAGGTGCAAAGCCCATCACAGGTGCAAGATGCGGTTGTTTCTTGGACCAGGAATAAGGTCAATGCCAAGTATATGCCCAAATTCTTGCTGGGCATGCCTTCCCATTTGGAGATGGTTGCTGGAAATCTCCTTGCCGACATGTCTCGCATGGGTGCTATTCAGGGCAGCGTGTATGAGAACCCTTACCATATTTTCCACGATGAAGCTGGTGCCCACGAGAAACTAGAGGTTTTGGAGCGTCTTATGGATGTTGAGTTTGCCACTCCTTATTCCATGCATGATGGCAGAAGTTCATGGCTGTTGAACATGCGCGCTCTTTCTCAATGCAATTTGCAGTTGGACCTGAAAAGCCCTAGGCCATTCTTTGCAGTGCCTGAGGGCCAGCCTGCTTTGACCTGGTCACGCATGGAGGTGCTTTGTTATCTGCAGAATGCAGGCTGGGAGTGGCAATTTCTTCAAACCCCTGCTGAAAAGAGGGAGGTGGTGCCACTTGATCTGACGTGTCGGGTCTTCGATGACAATAAAATCTACATATACCGTGGAGCTCTCAGCCACCGCTATTTGACGTGTTTGTCCTTTGTGCATTCTGCGAAGTCCTTGCGTGGCGAGCCGCTCAAACTAAAGCACTTTGAGACTGATTCCTATTATTGTCAGTTGCTGGGCTTGAAAACCAAGAAACAGCAACAGCTGGCTTTGGAAGATTCAGAGCAGACACAGCCTGACATGTTTCGCCAGGTGCAAGACTTGACGGATGATTTTGAATCTCGACAAGACCAACCGTATGAACCAAACTCTGCCCGTGCCCCCGAAGGTGATGCATCTTTTCAGGAATCCCAGAGAAGACATGAAGATGATGATGTGCAGAGTTCTGGTGGCGAATCGTTCCTGGCTGCCTTGGAAGCTTCCCTGTTGGATGCTGAGCCTGAACTTGGCAAGGAGGCTCCTCGACACTGACAGCTGCCTGTGTTTCTTGTTGTTCTCCTAGTTGCTCTTCTTGTGGTTGTTGTAATATCCAAAATCTGAGGCCATGCAGCGTGGATCACATGGTTCGATGGACGAGACGGATATGGCTTCTGGGCTCTCAAAGACATGTTGCTGTTCCTGTTGCTGTTCCTGTTGTTGTTGTTGTTGTTGTTGCAGTTGCCGTGCTGCTACTACTGCTGCTACTGCTGCTGCTGTTGCTGGTGTTGGTGTTGGTATTGCACTGCTGCTGCTGCTGCTGCTTCTGTTGCTGCTGCTGTTGGTGGTGTTCGTGGTGCTGCTGGTGGTGGTGGTGGTGGTGGTGGCGGTGGCGGTGGCGGTGGTGGCGGTGGCGGCAGCGGTGGCGGCGGTGGCGGCGGTGCTGGTGGTGGTGGTGGTGCAATTGTGTTATCCTACATCCAAGGCCATGCAACATGAATCAGATGATGCGATGGGCATGGCGGATATGGTTACTGGGCTTCATTGATTCAACATGTCCTTGCAACATATACTGCGTGCCTTATTCTTCAGACATGTTCCATGCTGTCTGTCTGGGCTTTAAGCTGTGGGCCTCAGGTTCATCATCCAGCCGCGGGCGTATTCTCCGATCACGAGGTCAGTGGTGGTTCCGCTTCCAGGCCAAACAGCCCCAGTGGAGCTTCCGCTGCAGGCTCCAGTGGTTTTAGTGATTCTAGTACAGGCTACTCTGAGAGTAGCTCATCATCTTCATCCTCAGCAGAAGACTCTGGCAGCAACCACATGGGTCTAGATGATGCGCCTCCTCCTGAGCTTCTGAGAAGGCGTAGACCACGTGAAGCAGGCCCTGAGGCAGACCCCGGCCCTCCGGGCATTCGAATGGCGGGGGTTCAGGTTCACCTTCAAGCCGGCCAATGCAAGTGGCCGCTCTTCCTACATGGCGCTCTGCCGTTACCACAGCCGGAGTTGTAATGCCACAAAATGTACAAGGACAGCAGGTTGGACTGAGGACGCTGACCGTGATCAAGTCATTCTGCATCTCAAATCATGGTGTGTAAGGGCCGCAGACTTTGATTTCAATGGCAATGAGCCAGATAGGGTAGGCCATCAGGCTCACGACAGGCGTGGGCTGACAATCCTGAGTCATGAGGAGTTGGAGGCAATTGAATTGCCTGAGCTGCCTCAGTGATGTGATGCGCAGTCCAAGCAGCCAAAACACGCAACATGTCCGTTGCTTTTCTGTCTGAATTTAGTCACTAGTCAATTTTCTACCTGAGCCGTTCCTGAGCCTGCTCACCTAAACTATCGTGCTATTCTGTAACACTATTCTACTTTACAAGTGCTGAGCGCTTTGCTGCAGGCTATGACTGTCACATGAAGGGTCTTGATTCTAGGCAATTATTCGATTGCTGTGTGAGCTGTGCCTTTGTGCAGTGCATGTGTTTTGTCTGCGGCGCTGGCATGTTCGCTCTGCTGACATGTGTCCTTGCAACAATCGAAGCAAACAGCAAAAGGCTGGGCTCAGGGCTGGAAGTTTCTGTTCAACAGAGCCAGGGGAGGGAGGGAGGTGAACAGGTGAATGGATCAAAGGTTGATTAGGACTTGGAAAGCGGTGCAGAGGCAGGTTGGCCAGGTGAAGGTAGAGGAGTAGGGAGGGGAAGGTCGGCAAGGGGTCCAACAGGCTCCTGAGCCCGGGGGTTGAGGAAAGGGCGAAAAGTACTTAGAGAATTTTGGGGCTTGAAAATCCGACCAAATGGGAATGGAAATTGTAGAAAAAAACAATCAGGATCAGAATTTCCTTGTATTCGCCAAAAAATCCAAAAAAAGAAAAAAAAACAGGCAAAAGGACAAAGCAATGCAGGTGACGACAAAAAAATGCAGGGAACAACTTTGGGGAACATGACGTGGGCACTTTTGCACACCTCCGCAGGCCTAAATGCTCCATGGCACACCCGCGCACCCCCGACACCCGCGCACACCCGCACACTTCCGCACACTTCCGCACACATGGGTGCGCGCACAGGGGGGTGCGCACACATCCGCACACATGCGCACACTTCCGCGCAAAAAAAGTGCGCACACAGGAGTCCGCGCACACATGCGCACACATGCGCACACATCCGCGCACTTCCGCACACATCCGCACACATCCGCGCACATCCGCACACTGCCGCGCACTGCCGCATAAAGCCGCGCGCTACGGAGCAGTGCCCCGGACAGTGCCCCAGTAGCCATGCGTGCGTGCGGGCATACTAGTTTCATTAGGAAACTACTTCACCTATGTTTCGAGCCCTGGCCTTAGGGCACTGGCTAAATTCTGTGGAAACAACGTTTCAGCTGCTAAAACTTGAGAGCAGGGCTGGTTTTTGTTGCCTCCGCGCATGAAATGCTGTCTTGAACGCTTTGTTCCTCTTTTCCTTTGACTAATCTCAGACCTTTGCAGTTTGCAGAAGCTGGGGTTGCGGTAGCCATTTCTTCTGTTCCTCCCAAAGGACACGGTCTCCAACTTTTTGAGAAACAGGGGAAGGGCGCCTGGGAAGATCCGACAAGTTTAACTGGGCGCACAGGCTCCCGCAGTCATTGCTTTCCGTCTCGGTCCGAGAAAATTAGGGAGGCTTGTTTAACGACCTATTTGTAAAACAAAATGACGGTGTTTATCATGTCAGGAATATTGCGTTCATGTTGCAGTCCAGCATGTTCACTGTTTCAGTCTTGTCTTGTGAAAGTGCAGTGCAGCATGTCATTGCAATGCAAGGCGTTCCTGTTTACAGACAGTCAAGTCAAATTGCAGTTGTGATCAATGATCAATGCCCGCGCTGCCCCCAATCAAGGTACACCTTTCTCGTGATGATGTATATGTAGTTCTATCTTATCTTCTATGATGTTACGGTGTTATTCAAAACATTATGTGTAGTATATGCGTAGGTGCCACATCCGTGAATATGACACAGGGCATGTAGCAAACTGCTGGATTCCAGTTCCAATGTTGCCTACGATGCACGATGCAGGGTGGTTGCGCTTCAGCGTGTATGTGTGTGTGTGTGTGGTTTCTATACCATTGCAAAATTGTGTCATCTCTCATACATTTACATGGTCTTGCGCCTGGTGAGCAGCAATGAAGAAGAGACCGGCCTCGTGTGAATCATTGCCCTCTGAAAGTGCTCGGCCCTTCTCTGTAGCCCGACTGAGCAGTCGCGCGAACCTCCTCGAGGTTGCAGAGAATATTATTTCTGATGAAGAGACTGAGAATGTGAGCGCAGCGGATGCAATCGTTTCCCGACTACGAGCCGAACGGAGTCTATGCAGCACGGTGCAGGCCGGAAAGGCAGCGTGAGCTCACTAACTAATTGTCAGTGCCAAGGTTAAGGAACAGGCTTGCAATCACAAACATGTCTCATGTCCGCCTGTGTGTGCCGCTTGCAGCTGCCAAAGTGCGTGTGACTTGTGCTGAGCGTGGAGCACGTCTGACTTCTTTGGTGAGTGTGCAGCCATGTTTTCCATGCCAGATGATGCTGACATGGGCTTGGAGGCTGGGTCAGATGGACCCATCAAGCCGGTTGTCAAGATTGAGCCGCCTGATGTGGCAGGCGATGGGACGCTGTCTGAGCTTGACGCACTGCAAGGGCAGCGGTCGCAGGCAAGTGCTTCCCCACTTCATGGCAGTGGCAGTGTTGGCGAGTCTGCGGATGAGCAGTCTAGTAGTCCTGCAAAGGCTCAGACGGCTCAGAATCCAGTGGATGGGGTTCTAGGGGCAGTGACCCTCTACTGCGTGCTGTGCATGAAGCGCACCCGTGCAGACAAGAGCAAGCATTGCAAGGTGTGCAAAAGCGACATCCAAGCCGCCAGGAGGGAGGCGGAGGCTCGTGGAGAGGGCAAATGGATGGCTGAGCTTCTCAAAAAAGGTGGAGAGGAGCTCGTCGACTTCATGCACACCTTTGTGAGCAACAGCGGGGAGAGGCGTAAATATTCAAATCGGGCGCGATTTGATTTTGTGTCTTACCGCGAAGCTCGGCGTGTGCAAACGGCTTTCCGCCTCGGCTTCAAAGCGCGGGTGGCTAAACAGTGCACTGCTGGGATTCTAAGTTCTAAGTTCATTTGTGGGTAGATTTTGCTGGGCCTCCTTGATCTCCTTTCATGTGGGCAGTGGCTAGTCTTTTGGGCTTTGAGGGAGTACTAGACTACCTAACCCCCGATTATTCCAGAAAAAGCCTATGTTGGGTCTACAGTGGACCTGACCCCCGGTTTTTCTGGAAAAGACCTATGTTGGGTCTGTGGGCTTTTGGACTGTTTGGGGTCTTTCGTAGTATATTAGTATAGGAGAGCCTTTTGCAATAGTTTGTATTTTGGACCACATGTGATACATGCATGTCTGACTGTTCCTCTTGACATTTTGCAGGCCGTTTTTATGCACCGTGAACGTGCGGTGAAGTTCTGGATAGAGCGGAACAACATGGACCGCAAGAGCGCTCTTGAAATGTGGGATTCTGAAGTGCTGGCGGCTAAGCATAAAGACCAGAACGGCCCTCAAGACTCCAAGCTTCGAATTCCAGTCAAGCTGGATGACTTCCTCATTGTCGAGGACGCGGAGATCTATGAGAAGGAGAAGCTGCTTGAGCACAAGCGGATGAAGTTCTCCGAGGAGCAGGGCATGCTCATGGATGAGGGCCTTGAGGCTGGGAGGGCAGCAGCTCCGGCAGACATGACCCGCCTGGGTGTGGGCCACCTGGAGAATGTGAGCTTGCTTGGCAGCGTCTTTGGCAGGCGGACTCCGCTTCCTGATGCAGCTGCAGCCTTCAAGGACAACACCGGTGGTCCCACTGAGGACAAGCCTGAGAACAAGCCCAAGGCAAAGACGTTTGATGTTGGTTTGGAGCGCCTTGCCATGAAGGACAAGCTTCTTACAGGCCTGGACAAGGAGATTCAAATGCTGCAGAGTGTCATCAACAACGCGGACGCGATTGCGAAGGACACTGCATTCATGAGTGCACTTAATGACACTGCCACGCCCACCCATGAGCTCCAGGCTATGAAGATGATCGAGGACCGCCTCACGGTCTCTCAGGCCTTGATTGGCAGCTACAAGCCTGGGAAAAACAATGTCACGCAACATGCAGCGGATCAGGACGCTCAAACTTTGGCTCAGCATCTCACCACCTTGCCGGTTGAGCTCCCTGACATTTTCAAGACAGTCTACCCTGTGTCTTATGTGGTCGTGCAGCTGCTCACAGAGATTGACAAGATCTGTGACCAGCAGGGCAGGAAGGAACTTGAGTTGGAGTTCAAGCCTATCGTGAATGTCGTTGCAATCATGAGAACCTCACTCAAAGCCAGCCTGGACAAGTATGTCAAGTTTGGCAAAGAACGTGCTTCTTTGGCTGCTAGACAAAAGCAGGCCGAGGAGCAGAAGGAAGTCAAGCGCCTTCAGCAGGAGAAGAAAAAAAGAGACGCCCAAGAGCAGAAGTTGAACAAGGCTGCCGAAAAACAAGGGCGTGTCGGGGACATCTTTGGGATTGACCTGGTGAAGCTTCAGGTGAAGTGCATGGATGTGTTGAGGTGCGAGGAGATCGGTTCAGTGGATTGGACCCAGCCGTTCGTTGCCAAGGTGGATGACGCCTCGTCAAGCTTCCCTGCAGTGCAGTCAATGCTTCGTGATGGCACCGTGACCGCTGCCCTCCAGAGCTTTTACACGGGCTTTCCGGGATCCCAGGCAGCTCTTCAAGGCTCCAGGCGCTTCGCAAGCCCTCTGAAGATGACCCAGGTCCTTCGAAGCAACGTCATGAAAGAGTTTGGCATCGAAAATGAGGTTCTTCCCGAAGGCCCGCCGTCCCCATGAAAATCATGATCCTCCAGCGCAAACAGACTTGGTACTTGGTTCTCATATATACATTGCAGTGAAGCAGATCTTGTAGTGCAGTTTGTGTACTGACAGTGGTGTGCCTGTGTGCTTCTGTGACCCACCGTAGCTGGCCTCGAAGCTTGGGAGGAAAGAGTGCTTGTTCATCTCGCTGCACCGATGCCTTTTCGTGAAGTGGCAGTGACAGTGGTGCTTATGTATTTGTGTTGCACGCATCTTGTTCTGAAGACGTACAACGCCCACAACCACCCCCCCTGCTTCTCACTGCTTCTCTAAGCCCAGCACGCGTACGTGCCCTCACATTCCAATTGAAAAAAACAAGCTCCCAATAATGGTGTTGACGCACACCAGCCAATCTGAGGTCTGCCCCCCCCACTCCCCCCACCTGCGAAAAATGCTGCTGAGGGCTTGTAGGAAGAAGTCCATGTGGCACGTACAGTTTGTAGTGGCACCCATCAGAGCTTGATTTGACTGCCTTGAAGAGGGGAATGGTTTTGTGTGTCGCTACGTCCATGCGGCTTTCTGTGTAGTGACAAGGACCATGACCTGCCAGTGTATTTCTGTTATGTGCATCCTTTTTGACATTGTGACATTGTAGTGACACCCACCAGACCTTCATTTGACTGCTTTGTAGGAAGGAGTGATGGCAGTGATGTGCATCTGTGCTTGTGCATTGGTGTGTGGGCTTTTTGCAGGTGATCGCACTCCATTGCGAGAAGCCTTGACGGGCGTGCAAACTTGGGGCTATGGAGAGGAGATGACTTCATATGGTTTCGACAACATGCAGTTGCCCTCCATCAGGATTCAGACTCAGGGGCATCGCCACAGTATCATGTTTCCCGTGGAAAAGGTGGTGCAGTACATCAAGAGTTGCCGGCGTGGAGAACGTGTCACCTACAAAGATGTCATGGACTTTGTGCAAACAGTGCAGCCGGCAAGCCTGGCTTCGTACTTGTCCATGTTCCCTGACTCAGATGCCCTATGCCATGTGCTGCTCACCAAAGGGTCCTTGTCCTATGTGCCGGCTGGATGGTTGCTGCAGGAGAAGGCTCGTCTGAACATTCAGTTCATGTGCACTGTCACTGCCAAGCTGTAATGCCTAGTTTCAACAGAAATGCATACGGGTTGTCCTGTTTCAAGTATTAATTCTATGCTGTAGCGCTGCAGGTTCTCAATATGCGATGTTGCTTTGGACTGCGCCTGCATCTCATGCCGCGACAGATCTGCAAAAACATCATGGCAGCCTTGGACTGGATTGATGCAAACAATAAACCTCCAGGTTTGTTTCTCTACCTCTCGGAGAACAAAGCCAAGCTGTGCCAGCAAGTGCCAGGTGGAAAAGCTGATGTCGCGGAGGTTCTTGAGGACAGCGAGGAGCACAAGGGCAAGGACGCCAAGATTGTAGTGCCAGAGAAGCCTGCCGGGGAGAATGAGAAGGGTTCGGACGCCGTGCATTCTGAGGCCCCGCGTCCGGTGCAGGAGCCAGTAGTGCCCACTGCGCCTGACGCTGAGCAGCCTCCGGCTTCTCAGTCCGCGAATTTCACGGAGCCCGTGCCAGCAGCCTTGTTGGGGTCCATGGAGGATGTGCCAGAGCCCAAGGAGCCGGCTGCATCCCCGGTCACGCTTCCCAACACCATGAAGCCTGAGACGTCTGCTCCAGAGCACAAGAATGATGAGGGCTCTGGCTCCTCTCCGCCTCCACTTGCCAAGATGCCTCCGCAACTGCCGTCTCTGGCAGAACTCGAGGAGCTTGCGCAGGCGCAAGCCAAGGCCAAGGCAGCGATGCCAACGAAGGAGACCCCGAAATCCACGAGCAAGGCTGGAAAGAAAGTTGACACGATGATCCAGCCCAAGCTTTCCTTTGTTTCCAAAGATGTGCCCAAGGCTACTGCGTCCAAGGCGTGCCAGCCACAGAAACCTGAAGCTGGAGAGGAGTGAGTCAGTGCCGTGACTGCGTGTCAATCGCATTTTCTTGTGCAGCATCCTTTTGCAATTTTCATGCTTTCCGCTGCTGCTGCATGCAACGCATGGCGCATGGCGTTGCAAGGGCCGAGCAGTAGGACAAATCCACCTTTGAGAGCTGTGTCTGATGCTTGCCTGCAGCGGCAAAATCTCGAGGTGCTTGCGTGCAGGTCCTGACAGCATGCTAAGCAAAACCTGTCAGGCTTGAGTTCTCGCATTGTTCGCTGCATTGAAAGACAATGCATGCCACGCCTTGTTGCAAAGTGCAAAGAAACCTGTGACTGTGTCATGAGTCATGCGCAAGACGCTGCGACGCTGAGCCTTGTTTGCTGTGCAGATTTTTTTCACTTTCCACGCAGCAAA
>CAJNIZ010008770.1:0-13655 GCA_905231905.1 Symbiodinium pilosum
CATTCTACATCTTATATTTGTGTTGTTAGTGTTATCGTGCCCTAACGTATTATACTTGGCACTAGATAAATCATTGCGATTTCGCGGTAAGGGGTCATGGCGGGATCGCAGCCTAACCCTGCGGACCTGAGCAATGGTTTGCTTGGACTCTACGTGGGCTACTTAGAGTCCTCTGGACCGCCAAGCCCTTGCCGGCCTGATGACAGTCCGTGGACAGCCCTAAAACCTAAACCATAAAACCCTAAAACCTAAACCTCAAACCTAAAACCTAAGCCCTGAACCTAACGACACGAAGAGCAAGAGTCATGTCCGAAGAATTACTCCCTTCATTTGTATTCATCATACGGTCACACTGCTACCATCGTATGCTTATGCAGTCCCACTCACAAGCTACATTTTTCATACATGAATGCAAAAATGTGCAAAAAATGCAATAATTTCTCCGACGATGAAAAACGCACTTTTTGTACGAAACCATAGCAGGCGTGTGGAAAACGGCAAAAACGCAATGAAAAACTCGGCGCATTTTTCGCGCTGAAACTATGGGGTTTTGCACATTGCCCAAAAAATCTTCAATTTCTACAGCCCCCCAAAAATACTTCAAAATTAGTCTGAAACCCAGGTAATTCATCATTTTTTAACAAAAAATGCGGACAGAAAACACGCCCGTAGGGTAGTAGTAGTCATCGTAGTCGTGGTAGTACTAGTAGGCGCCCCCCCCCTGCCAACCATGTTGGTTGATATTTTGACTACCGGAGCTTTGGGGGCGAGGGAGGGGGCGAGGGGGGAGGGTGGTGGGGAGGGTGGGGATAATTGCGTAGAAACCGTCCTCAAGCAGTCAAATCCCAAACTTAATGCCGCCTTCAACTGCTCCAGCTAAACAAGATCATGGAGTTTCTCTTGTTTTTTTGGCAGGCAATCCAATGTGGATCCATAGGACCGCCATTTTGGCCCGCATTTTTGACTGTTCCCGAAATCTTTGATGACAGTGAGTCCACGTTGGCATCTTTTTGGAGCCATGGTCCAGGTAAGGCTCACAAAAGCAAGCCTTCGAGAACTAACCAGCACCTTGCGTGGAAAGCATTTCGTTGTCATGTTGCTTACTGTTTTCTAATGCCGCCTCCCCCACATTTGTTTTGGCCTTGGCCATTTAACCAAACATAATTGATAGGGGGCGGAGGCGGCTAGTAGTAGTAGTAGTAGTAGTAGTAGTAGTAGTAGTAGTAGTAATGTTGGACCCTCTTTTATCTGTGGGGTCCCCCCAAACAATTTAGGGGGCCCTGAATCAAAACTGTTTGAGGGGTCTCAGCTGAATCCTAATGGTATTAGTATTAGTATTGGTATGGGTATTAGCATTAGTAGTATTTGAGCAGCATGCATGTGAGCTTATGTCTTCTACAGTAGCCTCCGAAGTTTTGTTCGGCCCCCAAAACTTGACCATTATAGAGGGTGCCCAAAAATGCCGACCCTGAATAATTTTCCCGAAACTTGACGCAATTGAAGGTCCCCCAGTTAAGCGGGTCCGGCAGTAGTAGCAGTAGTAGTAGTAGTAGTAGTAGTGGTGGTAGTGGTAGTGGTAGCAGTAGTAGTAGCAGCAGTAGTAGCAGCAGTAGTATCAGCAGTAGCATCAGCATTAGCACTAGTGGTGGCAGCAGCGGCGGCGGCGGCAGCGGCAGTGGCAGTAAGTCAAAGTCCATGATACGGTTACAATGGCAGCAACTCGTTTGGAGCATTCATTATTGGTCCGTAAAGCGGTTATTGAGAGTCTTGTCTACATTGAGCCTCATGGCTGCTTCTCCCTGCGAATTTCATTAGGAGGATGTTGTGCGTGGCGTGATTGATGGATGCGGGCCTGCCTGGCCCTATCCTGCTGTCCTGCTGCTAGTTGTCTATTCGTTGAGGTGCAGCCCACGCTAACCCCCGCTGCGGTGCGGTGTGTGGGAGGTGACCAGGTTATTCAGTCAGGCTCGGTGTCGCCAAATTGATCGAAATGGTTGAATTGAGCTTTGGGTGTTGGCATCTCACTCATGCAAGCTGCTCTTTACCCGTCAGGCGTGTCAATACTAATATGGTCAGCCGCTAGCCATAGCTGTGGGCTGTGCCAATGCTTGCTGATATTGAGCTCGAACCTGCTGAATAGCGAGCACGGAGACTGCTGGGTCAGGTCCCTGGAAGTTGTCTGAGGACAGTGGGCGCAAGGCCGATCGACTAAATTCAAGACAACAGATTCTGGAGCTGATTTGTCAAGATGCAACTTGCAAACTGGACAAGGAAATCAGCATCAGCGTCCAACATGTCTGGCTGAGCCTTTCAGAGGAAGCCCCTCGGAATGTCCCAGACAAACATGCTCTTGCAAAACTTCCAGTGACAGACCCGGCCATTGTCTGTGAATCAGGGTCTGGAAGCCTCGCAAACCTCAATCGGGCGTCAAGACGCATATAAACCACAAGACGCCCGGTAGCCTCAGCGTACAGCATTGACTTGCTTCAGTTGCAGTTAAGAGTTACAAATGGACCGTACAATTTATGGAGGGTGTCATGGCATGTTCAGTGCAGACGAGCCGAAAGTCATGCATAATTGAGACGCGGAATGCCAGTGACACTCCCGGTCAAAATGCGTGAGCTACCGTGAGCTACGAACTGTGAATCCGTAGATTTTTGTTGTGGCCACTCACTCACTCGCTCAAATAAGCATGTTATTTCACAGCCTCGTTGTTTACCATCGCTTGACGCAGGTAGTTGACTTCAATCAAGGAGTGCGTAACAAGACAAGCTGCCCATGCAGGGAGCTTGCTTGCTGAGATTTTGTTCAAACAGGGCTGAAGCGCCCCGGTTATACGAAGAGAAGAGACTTTGGCTGCGTGCCACAGACCCTGTCGTCACATGACCAGTAGGGTGAGGGCAGCTGGCAGGGTTGACACAGTTGTCTAAGATTTCAAGTAGTTTCAATCTTGATTTATTCAGCCCTGCAAAAGGCTGGTCCACTCTCGGAGTGCCACTCACCATCACGAGAGTAAGGAGCCGCCGGCCAAGGTTGATGCACAGCAACGAGAATTGATAGCATCTCGTCCGAGTATGGTTCATAGATCTTGGTCATGTCCGGGACGGCTGCCACCAATGTCCAGCACACCATGAGCTAGAGTCACAAGGGATGCGCACGGTCTTTTTTTGAGATGTGTTGCCTTGCACCTGTTGAAGCTAAGCCGGTTTACTGTAAGCAGCTCAGCATGACCATGCGGCGGCTCCTGGATCCTCTTGGCCAATCCGAGCAGCGCTCAAACAGTGTTATCCTGTATCCAGGGTGTGCCGTTTTGGGGGCGGGGGGAGCATATCTAAGAGGCCCTGGACAATTTCTGTCCCCGGCTTCAGCTCCCTTGCAGTCAACGCAAGCGCACCCTGCCGGCAGCGGGCTTGAGAACACGAGTCGCCGAGCCTGACAGGCACTTAGACTTGGAGGTCCAGGGTCAAGTACTCCTCGCTTTGCAATTTCAGCGTGACCTCGACACAAACACTAGGACCACTATGAACCTCTCATCATCAAGCCTGCCTGCCGACCAAGTACCCGTGCTCTGGGATTGATGTTGCGTCACCCTGTCCACGAGTAATGGTATTGAAGTACCAACAACAACACAGGCTATCCTTTTCTCTGCTGTAGGAAATGATATTGTCCGTTGCGAGGGGTTGGGGCACTTGTAAGCCATTCCTGCGTAATTAGGAAGCATGCTGATCTAGGCCTACACTACACATAAGAATTGACCTCCGGTTGGCCGTGGTTTGACTGCCGAATTTTGCATTTAGAGCTTAGCAATGCTTCATGAATCCAGTACCCAACGTAGCATCTTTGAGGCAGGCTTTGCCACCTAGTGCTGAAGATTGCTAGTTGCATGGGCAGGGTTTGCCGCTAGCTGCCACAATATTGAAAGTAACGGTGCGAGCAGGCCATATCTGGCCTGAGCCCCCCTGCAATGTCGCAGCAGGCCAAGCATGCTCTTAGGTGCTTCAGCGAAAGAAGACATCGGAACCAGGGGTTTCACGCATGATCACTTGGTCACCTGCGACCTATGGACGCTGACTGCAGGGCGGAACACTCCGATGCTTAAAGCAAGAGCCGCACAATGTCGTTCAATACAATGGCACCGAGAAGGTGCGCATCATCCCAGCAGCTAGCAAGAGATCCAGTCCAGGCCCGGAGAACAAGCGATTCAGTTCCCAGGATGTTCCTCAGACTTCTCAGTCCAAGAAGGAGCCGCTGGATGAGCGCCTTGACGACTGTAGTGAAGTTCAGGTTCCCTCAAAGGTTGTAGCACCAGGGGGCAGCAACTCCGCACCCCTGCTGCTCTACGGCCACGGATCCGACAAAGACTCGCATATACCAGATCGGTCGCTACGCGCCTAGCAGCGCATTTCAAAATACGAGTGCCCGGCTTTACGCCTTCCTGGGATTGATGCGAGAAGTTCTGCAAGCAATTGATGTGAAGCCATCGGTGAAGACACGGGTTGTCATGAGGCTCATGCATCTCAAGCACTTTGTCATGAATTTGCTTGAGAGCTCTGTTGTTCAGAGATTGTGACATTCCCTTTGAAAAAATATGGCTTAGCTGTTAGCACTTATCACAGGAAATCCCTCGACCCTCAGCTACGAGATCCCGGCTCAATCCCCATATTCAATCGCATGCAGTTTCTCAAATCCTTGCCTGGAGCAGCTTAGTTTTTTAACCACACACGTAGTGACTTTAGAGGTTGAGGATTTTAGGAGGAGCAAGAATGTATTATCGCAGCAGCGACGGCGCACGTGATTGGGTGAGGGACCTTGCTATGTATGCCATTGTAGGCCAGACATTCCAAATCATTTCTGAAAATTCCTTGACATTCTAGATAACTCATTGTACTGGCATCTAATTCCCAGATGATCCCTGCCATCAAAGTATCAAGCTGTACTGAATCCTTACGTAAGATGTCGCATTTTCAGAAGCTGTTTTCAGGCTTCTTCATTGTCGTTGGCAAGTTCTAGGATGTCTTCGGGAGCACCTTCCTTTAGAATAAGATTTGTGACATAGCTACGATCGTAGTTCATATTCTTGCATGAGCATTGCCGTTTAGACAAATCTCACACTTGACCTTTGAGTTCTTCCTTGTCTTGCAAGTGTTCTGCAGAAATTTCGGGAACTCTAGGACAACGCATGTCTGCCCTTGACCTGTCAACCTCCATATTATGAGCAATTCCCAATACTCGCATATAGGGGACCATGAAAGAGAATGCCGTAGGATTCATAAATTGCGCCAAAACCCCGAGAAGCGATAGGACCCCCCCAAAAGCGATACCCCCGAATCATGAGCGCAAGGTTTGAGGTGTTTCATGTAGGTTCAGTTGGTCGAGCCTGTAAAGCGATACCTCAGATTTGAAGTGACGCAAAATCCCCAAAAGCGATAGGACCCCCCCAAATCATCCGTGGCATCAGATAATAGAAGGAGTTTCGGTGGTCGCTCATATCATGGTTGTATTTCATTTGTGCCTGCGACAGTCTGCGTTCAAGCGCGAGAATTGTAACTCCTGCTTGTGGTGCACGTGTTGCTGTATTTGTGTATTACTACAATTAGACAGTATTAGGCTTTGTGAAGTTTAGTTGGGTACCTTTGTGTTCAGCATTGCCAGCAGGAACTAGCACTGCTGTCTGGAAGAGATAACTTAGTTTCCACCGCAAGTGCCGCGTCGGGGGCGAGGGGCCGACAGCTTCCCAAATTAGAAGCTACGTAACAGAAGCCATCATGGTCAGGTTATGGCTTGGTTTGTTGTCCTTCAATTTCAGGCCCCAGATAAAACGCATCCAGGCGATCTAGGCGTTGCGCACCTCTATCCTCGTCAATATCGTAGCGAGAATGCTGCTGCGTTTCCCTCCATATCTGCTCGCTGTGGGCCAAACCCCAAACTGACAAAAAAAAGGTTCGGGCACACGTAGAAGGGTTGCGGGCGGCACTACTCCGCAGTTAGGGCCACTAGATCTAGATGCCCCAGGCCTCCAGCCCTGGCTACTTAGCCCCTAAGCCCATGGCGAAGGGTTCAGCGCAGTGGCCCTGATCCTGCTCCGCTATTCGCTTCAGGTGCGAACATGAGCACTTCGGCTCCTTCCCCTCCTTCCTGGGATGAGACTGTCGAGGCATAGGTTCGAGTGAACGCCTTCCTTTCGGTCTATGAATCTTGTAGCCCTCTATGTGCAGTATCTCAAGCTATGCTCTCAGCGCCAGTCAGTTTTGCCTCCCACTGCTCAGCCTGCATCATGCAATGCATGCAAGCATAAGTCAGGCGGCTGTGGCAGCTTTGGATGAATTCGCAGCAATGCTGATTAAATCCGGAGTGAGCCCCTTAATTGCACAGGGATGAAAGCATGCGTTGTGTGCCCAAAGTCATGCAGAGTACTGGCTACTAGCAACGAGGTTCAAGGTGTGCCTGCTGTTTTTGAGTTATGGCTCCTTGCAACGGTCGTGCTTCTGCTTCCAGTGATGTACAAAAAAAGCAAGGCAAAAATCATCATCGCAGCATCCTGACAATTGCTTGGGAGACAGCTCGAAGCGGTGATGCCTTACTGGGCCTGGACGAGGATCGCGCTTAACCACTGAGTGGGGCAGACATCTTTGTTTGGCCGGGCAGACTGGGCAGTTATGTTCAAGGCAGCATTTTGCTATTCCGTTTTCCAGCTCCCTTAGACTGGTCATCCAGCTGATGGCTGCAGGAACATGCATCCGCTGCACTTACTACAGAGGAGAGCTGGCTTGGAACTTGAAAGAAATTGCATGTCCGTCAATTTCAAGCAGGCAAGCTCTAGAATTAGGCTTCGTGGCCGATGAATGCAAGCAACTCTGTTGAAAAGGAGACGGCTCTGTGCGAAATTGGGTCAATTTGCATTGCCGCTTTGCTGAACCTGGCGAACATCATGGTCTCATGCTTGGCCATTCAGTGCGTGACCCTCAAACCCAGAGGCACAGCATCTTGCAAAACGAGCGCAACCGTGCAACTCATTTTGACGCATGTTCTGGAAAACCTTGTCCATAGCTGCAGCCTGTTTATATCCACTTGTGACGACCTCAGGCAGGTGCAATCGAAGCGGCTGTTGCAGGAGTCCCTCATTTTCAGACCAAATCTCGGTCGCCGGGGGTGCGGCCGCACCCTTAGCACCGAGTCACTTGAAACGAGAGGACAACGGCAGCATTGACTTCCAGCGGCAATTGAACCTTCCAAACTCAGCTTGGAGGCATGTAGCCGCTAGCCGCATTCTTTGTCCCATTTCCCGGTTTGGCCGACGGCAAACTCAGGCCTTGGGAGTGGATTCGGTGGCGAGTTGACGCTTGTGCCCGTGCAGCATCTGCTGCGGGGCTTGATGCAAACAAATGCGAGGCTGGATTCAGAGGATCGTTTTGAAGGGGCTTGAAGATTGCTACTGCATTTCAGTTCGGGCTTTGGATTCTTCCTTGCTCATCTGCCAGGGCTTGCTGGAAGGTATCGACGGACAGGGTTTGAGTGTACGCGTGGAAAGTCAGTGCCCCTTGAGCATTTTGCCAAACATAACCTGAGCTGGAAACACGATGCAGGCCTTGCGTAACATTGGCGCCTCCCTGCTGGAGCCCTACAGGCGTGAACTGCTCCGGACATCGGGTGGGATGGGCTGTACCCATCTGAATTAAGGCCAACAAGCACTTACTGTGGGAAGAATTCCGACGTGCAGAGTTTACGAGAGTGGAATGCGGTGGGTATTTCAGGCCGGCTGTTGAGTAAAAGGGGCTCAAGTGACAGACGCATTGCTTGAAAGATGTTGCCTCAGACCAGGGCAAACCACGCACTTTGAAGCTTGCGTTCCTCTGTGTGTGAGATCTGCAGGCTGGAATTTGAGCGGGTGGAGCATCAACAGGTTGAGGCCCTGCTCTCATGGTGTACGCCACGTTCAGAATCCGGTGCAGTCCTAGGACCCGTACCGTGAACAAAGTTACCAAACCTCAGCAAGTGCCAGGCCCTCCAGCAGCATCAACTGCAACAGCAGCAGCTCGCTGAGCAGGCTGCAAAGGCGGCTGAGCAGAGACTTAGTGGCAAGCTATTCAGCTAACGACTGCTCAATTCTGTAAAGCGTGTCGGAACATGTCTGAACAGATGTTTGCATGCAGTGACTTCATACCTTGTTGTGCTTTCCTCAGATGAATACTAACAGTGCGGCTGGTTTTGTAAGTGTTTCAGGCTAGGTAGGGAAGCGGTGAAGCAGAATTCTGTACTAACGCCCTCAACCAGCCGAAGTAGGAAATGCCAGAAAGCTAGGTTCAGTCTCCATGCCAGATAGGCCCCACAAACACTGAACCTGCGCAAAGCTGCCATGTGATGCCTACGCTTGTCCGCTGCAGGGAGAGCTTTTTGATAAACCACTGACTACAGGATACGAGAAAGCAGTTTGCCTAGACAGCCAGAGGGGTAGGGGGCCAGTAGGCCGTCAACAGGCACGTCTAGGTTGGAACACGAGATGTTGTGCGTTAAATGTCTTTGAGGGATGCTGGAGGATTGCAAAAATTTCCCAAGCCAAACAGTGCACAGCGCAATATTCTTCTTCGCCTGCATACTCATCCGGATCGGTCTGTCACGTAGAAAGAATCACGACAGATCACGACGGTACAGTTTCTTGGGATGTATTTTTAAGTGCGTGGCACGTGAATGTGTGAATTGAGCTCGCGGACGAGTGCGCCACGCAATGACATTAACTCACGAATCAAACCAACCGTGGAATCGTGGGAGTGTGACAGGTAGGGTTTAACCGGTGGTTCGTACGATTTATTCACAGGTGGTTCGTGGTGGGGTGGTGTTGTTCCTGATTTAATTTCGCTAACTCACTGTTGTTATCTCATTTACACAGCGGAATGAACTCATGCACACACACACCACAGACCACGAAACAGGACCCATGATGACAGATCCCAAGGTGTCATATGGTTATAGCTCGAGAACCTGATGTTGTGGGCGGTTGTGCCTGATGGTAGAACTATGATTGAAGGGCGTGTGTTAATTCAGTGAATTGAATTAAGTGAGCTCGCGACACAACGAATTCAATCACACGCAACGAACCCATGACAGGAGCAGACCCACAAACACAGACTCTAGGTGTCCTGAATGTAGAACGCTGGTGGTAGATAAGTTATCATTAGCTGGTTGTATGATCGCCATGCAGAATTCTTAGACAAGTAGGAAACATGTTCGTAACCTCCTCAATACTCTTTAAGTAATCCTCCTGTAAGCTGGCGATAACATCCTAAAGATGAAGCATTCTAGAGCCGCTGTATTGTGGGGTTCCCTGTCTCCTGTTCGCAGGGTACCATGGACAGAGAAGCATGCACTGTTGTGAACGCAGGGCAACAGCAGGGGCTGTTTTAGTTTTGGTTAGGGTTTGGGCTAGTCTTTGGAGTCTCCGAGGCGAGCTGCAGAAGTGCAACAGAAGACGCTCCGGTTGCAGGCCCTCGGGCCTCCAGCGTGGCCGGTGACAAAGCCGCTGTTAGCATCTGATTGGCAGGAGTTGAGGAATCAGCAGAACCAGTCGGATCCGGAGCTTCGTGCAGCCGTTGAGCTGGAGCTGAAGGCCACGGGCCACACTTCAGCAGTTGTGGTTGCATAGCGTAATGGGACACACTTGCAGCAGAGTGGAGCTGCGACCGCAAATTTGTGGCAAATGTGAATCATGAGCTGTTCAGAGGAGCTGCAGCAGCAGCTGGATTCTGGCTTCGTCGAGGTGTCGTTGCTTGACGCAACTTGCAGGACTACGACCGCGATGAACTTGCATCACAAGCAACTTGAAGAATCCGAGGTCTTCCTCAGCCGCACCGGATCTGTGGATGCATTTAGTCTGTGCAGGCAGGCGCAAGTCCTACTGGGGTGTCTTCACATCGCGGTGTAGGCGTAGCTGCATTACCATTGCGAAAAACAACTGCCAAGGACAGTTGTTTGCGGTCTTCGCACGGGGATGCGGTCAAGTCGGTTGCATCAAGTGGAGCAACCTGGCAGGGATTATGTGCCTTCCATTCAAACTGGTGCCGCCGCGGCTGGTGCAGACGCTCTTTGGAATACGCCATCAGATTTCGGTGTGTTTGGATTGGAGCCGAGGGCAGTGCCGGGCACAGCGCAGTCTCTGAAGTTCAGGGGGACAGCTTGCAAGTTCCTCGCACGGTGATTTATGTCGGGATTTCCTTCTCATTCTCTAGTGACCTTTGGTCGACTAGTCATAGGCATGCGCAACAGTGTTGCATTGCGCCTTCCCCCAAGACGCTCCATGAAGCTGTGTCGGCCAGTGTCCGGTGTAGAATAGAATAAGCATCGTACTAGTGATGCATGTAGATTGGACAGGCTGCGGGACTCCATGCGGTGACAGCCAGTGCTGAAAGAAGCAGCATCTGCAGCAAGTGCTTGAACCGGCCCTGGAAGCAAATGCTTCTTGATATTGTTCTGAGGCTCAACGCCGAGAACTGGGTGACCCTGGACAGGCTTGCGAGATGTCTGGCTGGAGGAGACTACTTTATGGGCCCTACAGGGGAAACGGCGGCTGCCAATGCACATCATCTTGTTTGGAGTGTTCATGAGCCTTAAGAAGATCTACAAGCTGCTCCCTGTCCTTCTGCTGGTCATGGAGGCTGTGGTCCACCATAACACGCAGTCTGAAGAGCAGGCTGAGGCAGGGACTCGAGATTCCTGGCCACCGCTTGACATGGATGTGGCAACGACGCATTGCATTCTCTCTGTACATTTATTGGGCTGCCCTCTGTTCTCAATCCCTGGACAACATGACCCGTGCAGGCTGCAAACCAAGATCTCGCCAGCACCATGCAAAACACTGCCGGCAAGGCCGGAATCATGGCCCCAACCGTGCACACAACTGTCCCCGTCATAGCTCTTCCTGGCAGTAACTTGGCATCTGATCTCTGACTGGGAAGTAGCACGCCTCTATCACTTGTGTTGATTCCTGTTGATTCCATTCGTTGCTGAAGTTGTGGGGTTGGCCATCGTTGCGCATGAGCCCATGTAGGTCCGCGAACAGGCTCCTGCAGTCACTTCGAAGCAGGTGCCTGCGGCTTGTCGTGCAGCAAATGCATGTTGCTTGGAATCAGGTGACTGCCGCCTCGGTTGCTGCTGTGTTCATGAAGCCAACTTTTGACATGCTATGCTTTGCAAACAAGTTTGCACCTGTAATTGTACTTACAATGAGTTGACACTTCAGGCTGTTTCAGCTGAAGTGTCCGACGGACAGCCAGTGATGGCAGAGGACGTTGCTCCTGCTTTGCAACCTTTGCAAGAGGCATTAGTTTGTGAAGCTGTTGACCTAGATTGGACAGATCAGAGATCATTGTCTTTTGCTTCTTTTGCTTCTTCGGCCTTGCCATGAGCAGGAGAGCTTGAGGCCTGCTGAGCTCGAGGCCAGGACAAGAAAGACCCTTCAGCAGAAGATTATTTTGTCCAATGCTAGACATGTGCACGCATTGCCAGGGTACTTTCCAAAGCTTTTCATTCACTTGTTGTGTCTGTTGGAGATGAATGGGCAATGGATTTAGTAAGGGCAAGGATGTGCTCCTGTTGCGGTACATGGGACGGGTGAGGACCCTCGTGGCAGCCAGGGTCAGAGCTGCTCTGTGGTAGAAATGCTTTTGAGGTTGATGCAGGAGCACCTGTCTATGCTCCCGAACGCGACAAGCAGGCAGTGGCAACCCAAGTGGTCGGTGTTGGTTCACGTCAACTTGAGGTTCTGGTATGTAGCAGCAGAGGCTAGCGGATTGCCATGACTAGGAGGTGTAGGCTTTTCCTCAAGACTTGTAGGTTTTGCAGTTGTGGCAGAGCATATAGAGCATGCTAGATGGTTCACTCTAGTAGCGACAGCATAGCATGCATGCTGCTGATTGACCAAAGCCCGATGGAACAAGCATTCCCGACGGCGACCTTGACCAAGGCGGAATGGAGTTTCCCAAAGGCATCGTTGGCAGCCTAAGCAAACAATTATTTTGCAGAAGCGGGATCTAACATAATCAGGTCCCTTTCCTCCCTCTACCAGCCACAAAGCGCAACCAAATTGGCAGCAACACCGAGATATCGTCAACCCAAACATCCTGGTTTCTTACGAGTTCTAGCATTGGACCTTCGTTGACGAGCACAGCTTGTAGCAACAGCAGTGCAAGAGCCTGAGTGAGAACAAAGCCTGGCTCAGAGACGCTGTACCTGGACCACCGACAACAGCGAGGAACATGCGACAACCACCCACAATTCCAGAACTCATTTTACGCTCGCTTCGACTGCCACCTGTTATTCAACCTCATGGCCTCTTCGAGGCGCGCTCGATAGAAACAAGGAGAAACGGTCGTTCGATTGCAGCTTAATGAGATCTGCTATTGAGGATGTAATCGAGGTTGAGGATGTCAATCACACTCCGCTGCCCAGCAGCTCTGGAAGCAAATGAATGCCACGGTGAACATGCTGAACAGGAACCGAAAGCCGCCACTCTGCAGACTGGCGATGCGTGACCTGTCAGTCCAGTCTGGATTTCACGATCAACCTTCAGCTTTGGCAGTGACTGGGAAATCCCAAGCACAAGTGCGCCGTCGAGGTCAACAAGATGATCAAGATGTCGAAGGCTTTTCTGAGGTTAGGTGCACTTGTCAGCACTGACCCCGAAGACGGCAGCTTCACAAACACCGAATCTCAGGTTGTAGGATGGATGTTTGTTGTGTTGGGCATACATGGAGCAGAGACAGCCAGTATGTCGCTCAACGCAAACGGCTAAAGCCAATGCTTTGCTTGATCGGCTGCAGTTCCCCTGGCAACCGCAGTGCAGATGTACCATCCGCTATTTCAAGCAGAAAATGATTTCGTGCCTCAAGGATGGAAGTGCTAAGTTCTTGGAAGGGACACCAAGCAGGCTCCAGGACTTGGTGAGGGTTCTGCCATGAGGCCCAAACGCTGTTTGTGAAGAGTTTTTTGGGATGCGGACTCCTAAGCAGCGTGCTCAAAGCCTCGAGCTGAGCCGAGGGCTTCGGGTTTGAACGTCTATGACCACAGATGAGCACAAGACTCGTACCTTTGCCGGATGGCCCTTCTGTGCCCCAGGTAGCACTGAGACGTACATGTGGTGTTTACCAAGACGTGAAGCCCTTTGCATTCCAACTTCGTTATACAGCGTTGAGGACCAGAGGATTGTCGCACCAGCTTTGGATTCTGAAGCACGGCTGTTTGCGATCAGTTGACCGTTGGCAGTGGAGCGGCTTGGAGCCTTGTTCTTGCAGCCACGATGCTGCCAGGCCAGCAAGGCAGCCAGCGCAGCAGCTAGCAACCCAGATGGTGAGGCACCTGGACGTCAAGCTAAGCTGTGACTTTGTTGTAACAAGTTTCCGACGAGTCCATGCTATGACTTTGTTGCAGGCAGTTGTTTGAGATTTATGTTGGCTGGTTGGACAACAGCTCTGCATTCGGCGCAACTATGTTCACCTCCAATTTTGTGGAAGTGTCTAGTTTGGGTTTTTAGCCACACGTCCTTGCCAGGCCAGCAAACTATATGGCACCGCCAAGAGCCCAGAAACAGAGGCAGTCGGGGGTTGGCCGCTGTGCGAAGAAGCTGTGCTATGGGTTTGATGACTTCTCTAGCACACCAGCACAGTGTT
>CAJNIZ010008771.1:3371-14220 GCA_905231905.1 Symbiodinium pilosum
GTTTAGGATTTTAGCGTTTAGGGTTATATAGGGATGATGGACAAGAAAATGGAAGCTATTATATTATAATAGGGGATATTTAGGGATTATATACGGATAATGGAAAGGGTTTCGGGTTTAGGGTTTGGAGTCCTTCAAGTAGATAGAATATCGCTTTGGGTATAGTACATAGAAATCCCCATATTACCCATATTCTATCTACTCAAGGGGGACTATAGGCTCATGACGAGTTGACTCTCGCTCATTTCGACCACACACGGGGTAGAAAACCTTCGACCCTTTGTGGCTTCAAACTAAACTCAAGCACTGGGTACGCAATTCTGGTTAAATTCTTCACAACGTTCGATACAATGAAACCTATGAACAAAGATTGATTACAGACCCTACCGCAAAGCGAAACGCATTTCGCGGTCTTAAGGTCGGTGAGTTAGGGAATGCATCAAATTAAAGACCATGGCGAGCATTGCCATGGTTTGAACAATTGCTGTCACTCTGGCATTGCTTGTGACTTTAAAACGTAATGCACCAACTTGCACTTTTCTTGGGATGCTCATGAAGATGCAGAATAGATTTGGGGGTTCTGGTAGAATGGCTGGTGACGACACATTTCCTGACAGGCCGAATCTATACAAATGCAAGAAGGACATTCGAAAAGTCATACGATGCCAGATCCGAAAACACATTATGAGCCTCCCAAGTCCGCACCGCAACCCTAAACCCATACCCTAAGGCCATGTATGCCCTAAACAACGAAACCAGGCAACCCGTATCAACTCACCTAAACCCTGTATAATCCCTATTTAACCTCAATATATGCCCTACAGTACAATACAAATTTCCATTTCCATTCAATTCCCCTATATAATCCATCTTGAGCCCTGGAGGCAATGTCCTTAAGCTTTTTGCCGCTTCAACCTCCGGATACTCATAAATGCGGCAATGACATCATGGCAGCACGGATTACACAACATAATCTGAAAAAACGACACCAAACGCTAAATTCCACTCTCCAGCCTAAAAAACTAAAAGCCGCAGAACTGCAACCTCACAAGTTCCAGCGCTCGAAACCTGAACCTTGAATATTGATTTTAAGCACAGAAACTATAATGTGATGTTGTTTTTACAAGTCAAACCTCAGAAAAAATATCCCCAAAAGAATGCCCTACCCACACCAGGACGACTTCTTGGAGATCTTACGGACAGCTTTGTCTGGTCCTCGCACTGCGGATTGCACCGCTTTGACCTGCAGGGCTCAGAGATTGCATAGGGTAGTGTTTAAGTTTAAGACGTTAAGCGTTTAAAGTACGACTTGACGATTTCCAGAAACATTGGGCCAATATAGAACAAGGCTCCTGCGTCTTGGAAACCCAGTTTGGGGGTCGGGGAAAGAGCTTCACTGGGAATTTCAGGCTCACACGGCATGGAGTGCAAGTTTAAAGCATGGGATCTGATAAAAAGATCGGGCTTTGGCATACTGAATCACATATTTCCTGCCAACTGAATATTCAACTTGTTAGATACCTCTAAAAAACACATGGGAACAACCACAATCTAGCTAACACACTACCAAACAACACTCCCCTGGACTCTCAACGCTACACCTGTTTGTCATGGTAAAAAAAGTCTTGAACGTGCGAACTGAGTTTTCAAAGGGATACATTGAAAACGGCAAAAATATGTAATGGGCAATCTTTCGAGGTTTCATGTTTGCGTACTTTGTTATGATGACTTCACCTTTGCAAAATCCTTGCATAAGCTGTATACCCTATATACCCAAGGCTTTGTGAACCCTGCAGTCTGGCATCCCGAACGCCTGAAAGTACACTGCGGTGCCCCAAAACTTGTTCTTTGGGCATTGACAAAAAATGGGCGAATAAACATTGATAAAACAATAAAACAATAGATGATGCATGCAACCTGCATGTGAAGGATGAAAAGGTGTAACGAAGTTCCATTCCACTTGGTAAACCAGCAAGAAATACGTAGGCACTTACAAGAGAATCATGATATATATATATATATGCATATATATAAGGACTGTAGACAAAAAAGACTACAGTACTCATAGGATGTGGCAGGATTAATAACGATTTTTCCTCATCTTAGTACGAAGACCACTGGCAAAGGCCTCTTCAAGCCATGGCCCGGTCGTACTTACGGACGATGCCAGGACTGCACTTGAAAGCTGGCGAAAAGCCGAGAAACATCAAAACAAACTGTCAGAGGCAGAGCATGGTATAGGGTTCAGGGTTTAGGGTTCAGGGAGTTTGGGGTTCAGAGTTTAGGGTTCAGGGTTTAGGACATGTTTACTACAATTCCTTAAGTCAGCTCTCAAGGAAAGACTTCTCGTAATTGGAAACCGTCAATTCAATATGTAATCCTTCAACATGAAACCCTGTCGAACCCCTTTGTACCCCCCAGTGTCCAAATGGCACCTTGGCAGGTATGTTACAAAAAAACTGACGTCATATGCGAAATGAAACATGAAACTGTCAGCACAACAATCTGCAAAACATTCTCTGGTTGCGACCGTACCTAAAACAAAACCATTTTCCAAAAAAAAACATTTCGAGGTTTGAACGGCGTGGAATTCAAACTTCTTTATGGATAAAATGTTTGCGTCATTCAAGTGGCACAAACTCATTGTTGTGAGTGGTTACACCGTTCCTGTCCTAGCCTACCACAACTAGCTGCAAAGTTTTTTCCTTTTTTGGTACTTTGCTCTGAGCGTAACGTTTCAAATGGGCTTGAAGGCGAGACTGGGCCAAACAACGAGGTTTGGGCTGGGTGAAAAGTGAAAACAACCAGGGACCACGGGCCTGGGCTGACCAAACCAAGGTATACCAAGGTCAAACTTTCGTGCCTGTAAACGGTCACGGAGCTCAAGGCTGACGGACGCAAGACGACAGGCCAGGGGGCTTTAGACAACACCACCAGCAGGTTCAAAAATCTGTTTCTGAACTGCGACGACAGCTGCTACAAACAAAGAATCTGAAATGACTGATTTCCAGCCAGCGGGCTTGAAGGGGCTTCTAGAGATTCGCAACTTGAACAGAAAGCATCAGATTTACATAGGGCTTATAACAAACAAGTAGTTTTGGCCTACGAGCAGTATTGGAAACGGGTGTAACGCTAAGCCACTAAGCTCACGACAGACTCCAGCCACTTAGCTCACAGCAGACTCCAAAACACAGTAGAAAAGAAATGGTCTCAGTGCCTGCGTGGACGACGGACTTAAATAGCCCAGAAAAAATTTGCCGAACTCGCACATTTCAACTGCATAAGTTCTGCGCAGCCCTTAACGCGTCACAACAGAGCTGAATCCAGCTTCAATCACGCCAGCTGCCAACCAGACGTGCCATTTTGCGATCAAAGAAGTGCAGGCTTCTGTCATTCTTAATGTTATCCGCGAAAAAAAGACACGATTTTTTCAAAACCGCAATGCGGGCTGTCCGGCTACTATCATGTTTTAAACAAAACATACAGTGTTGCTTCAACGAAACAGACGCCATCTCCAACACGCTTAAGATTCTGCGAGGTACGTGAATGAAAGCAAAAACCGACGATTATTCATACACAGCAAGTGCAAGTAAAACGAGGCCAGGGAAAAACAAAGGAGAAGGGGGTAATTCATGTTGCTTGAAGCACGCAAGCACCATTCAGGTGCATGTACCGCAGCATTGCTAGGTTTCAAACACAAAAATGGGATAGCACTGTTAAGACTTTGGAAATCCGCTAGGCTATACACTGCAAAACATAATGTCAATTTTCAAACTTTGCAAGTTCTGTTGGTAACTTTTTCTAAAAGCATAGAAATCGAATAACATCATAGACCGCCGTAGACCTTGGCTCGAGTCGGCCCAAAGCGTGAACCCTGCATAATTGTTAGGCGTGTGCTGTGTAGCACTGTGAACCGGGTTGTGGCCCTACTGCGTAGAGGTTCCAAGCCGCCTGTTTAAAGTCTGCGGCCGAGCCATCGGTGCTAGGGTCGAGTTGCTCACCCCGGCCTAGAAGGTCGTGCTTGCAATCACTGTCCCAGGTTGCGTGTCTCACCAGATTAAACAACACCCGGGAAGCAGGGCATGAAGTGAGCAAACCGGTAGAGAACACTCACCCAGTAGAGAATTCTCACATGTAGAGTAGCCCTTGGGGTTTCTTATGGTTGGGTTAGAATTGAGTTAAAATGCCAACCAGCCACTGTGAGGAGGAAGACGCCCAATCCCTGCACGGAGGAGTCCTGCCCTGTAGTTTTGCTCGTTTTGCATGTGTGGTCAGTTTGCGATTCGTGGCACCTTTTCCCCCTTTCTGCACTGGCATGTCTGTTTCGGGTTGCTTCTGACCTCGGTGAAATCACTCTGCCCCACTGCCCCACCACAGCACTCCCGTTAGAACGATGCTGTGGAAGCAAAGACGGCCCAGCAGAAGTGATTCCTGTTTGTAAGTTTGGCAAACTTACAGTCCGTTACTTCATGTTAGAGCTTCAGACAAAATCAAAAACAGGTAAATCTCTGAAAAGTCAGCACCAAGCAGGGTCCAACAGGTTCTGCAGGCAGGAGCAGGCTGCATTAACGGCCCGCAACGCAAAAGACATCACGAGACGGCAACGCAGGCTACAGAAAGGGCAGAAGCACAATGGCTTCAGGCCCACCCGCGAAAGTTCCAAGGCAAAAGTCCAGGCGGGCAAAAGCAAACAAAAGAAAGCAAAAGAAAGCAGGCCTATGACCTCACCCAGCACGGAGACACAGAGAGTGAAAGTCTAGAGGCAGAAAGAAAGCCAAAAGTCCAGGTGGAGACCGGATGGCAGGTGGGAAGTCGAAAGCCCGAATGCTGACGGAAACTTGAGGCTGATGGCTGCAGAAGTTGTCAGATGTACCTGTTGCGAAAGTTTGCCAAACGCACGGATATAAATAAATACAGACTCGTTTGGCAAACTGACTAGTCCGTTGCGTGAGGTTAGAGCTTCTGACAGAAGAAAACAGACAGCAAACGCAGAACGCAGCACTCTGTTTTCACATGAAGGTAGCGTCCAATGGCAGCAAAATCAGAGACAGGTAAGTAAGTTTCTGAAAAATCGGAACCAGGCAGGGTCCAAAAGGTTCTGCTGAAAAGCTACAGCTACAGGTAGGAGCAGGCTGCTGCAATAACGGCCAAAAGGCAACTCAAGCCGCAGTGGATTGACCCGCAAGGAAGAAATGCAGCCAAAACGCCACTCAGGACAACGCACCAAACAAAAAGGAGATGTTCAGACCAGGTGGAAACACTCGGATGACAGGTAAAGAGGCAAGAGCAGACCAGGGTGGCAAGCGGGCCTGGTCAGGTTGGAAACCAAACTGGAGAGGGTCAGAGGAATGGCTAAGCTTGTCAGCCAAGTCGTTCAGAATGCCGGGAATATGTTGATATGGGCAGAAGCCCGGCAATCCTTCTGAAAGTACAGGAAGTACAGGAGGTGACAAAAGCCCTTGGCTGTCGACAGGGCCTTTCAGCAGGCGGACTCCGCAACAGCGTTTTACCACCCAAACAAGCGCAATTTGAGCCAGAAGTTCCCAAGATGCAATAGAACGCTGCGGGACGGCATTCGGAGAAAAGCAGTCGGGGAGACAAAGAAGTGTCGCTGAAAATATCTGACTTGGCCGTCAGGAAGGCGAACAAAGCCACCCAAGCCTTCAGACCGGAATCGGCACATGCGTCAGCGCAGGTCTCACATTTTTTTCGAGTTGGCTCTCTCAACATTTGAATATGCTTGTGTGCTTGTCGAGTCCAAAGGTCGGTAGCCTAAACATGCGCGAAACGTGCAATGACAAGATGGACCTCTTGGTCCCACGTCACACAAAAGTCGAAATAAGAAGAAAAGAAGACCCAAAAAACCGAAAACAGCACAAAGGCAGCCACATGACCCCACCACGCGAACAGGAACCAACAAACCGACCACCACAAACCGGCCAAAAGAGAGGGGGATTTTCAAGGCCCTGCAACGCATAGTTAACTAGCACAGTGGAGGCTGAAGGCACCAAGCAAGCAGGCATCTCTGTCGGCGGACCACTGCCGTGGTCCGTACAAAGCCCTTCTTGCAGCGTTGAACGATCTCAGGCTCCAGTGTTGACTGCAGACTGAGGTTTGTTCTTTGCCTCGCTCCGGGCCAGCGCCTGCACGGTCTTGGCCAGTGGGACATAGAAAGTCTTGAAAGGGATCGGGCGCGAACCAACACTGTGCACGCCCACAATTGGAAGCTGGTTTGGGTCAAGACTGGAGACTCTGGAAACTCTAAGCATAACTACTTTTGACCTCCAGTCTTAAAATGGCACATAGGGACGAGTTTGACTTCCATATCATGAAGAAACTGGTTAATAGTATGTATGATAGGACCACATGCAAAAGATAAAGCGCGTGCCAGCATATTCGCAGTTTCGAAATTGCGCACACATGTCAATGATACATCCGCGCAAGATGACATCCCCTTTCTAGGCAAGTACATGAACACGGGACTTTGCTCGCAGTTCCTTGAAGTCCTGCAAGACAATGGTCAGGTTAGAGAGGACAGCAGGGAACAGGAACTGCGACAGCATTTGCGAACCACCCTTCTCGGCAGAATTCAAGCCGTGCAAAAATCATCTGAAGGAGTGCCTGGCGCTTTCGAGAAGGCCTTCCGCTACCTGCATAACTGCCTCAGCTCCTGCAGGCTGGAAAGGGGCATCGACTTCCTGGCACATCAAGCTCTTGCAGCGTCTACAATCGCAGATGCGACTTATGAGTCAGGCGAAGTCAAATATGACAGGCCATTGTCTGACAAACCGTGGAGCAAAACCAGAACACGCATCGTTTCCCCGACAACGACCAAATCTGTCCGCAAGCCGAGTCGGGGAATTGCTCTTGTTGCGCAGCATCATCGATATCGCACAAAGAAGCATGAACGATGCCAAGAAAGACCTTGGTTATATCGAGGTCAACAGCGTCCGCGCAACGTCACGCTGGCTGTCTCAGTCATTGCGGAGCGCCTGCAAGCCGCCTCCAATAAAACAACCACAATGCGTCTCGGTGAAATTTACGCACTAAATCTACGTCCTCCCTGCGCGTGGTCACACGCCTTTCGGCGGCATTCCTCTTCCCAACGCCGATAGAACAAGCACACACTGCTGCGACCGTACGCTCCTCCCGCGTGTCTGTCACCTTAGCACACACTCTCTACGGGCACGGGTGATTTCCATAAATTTCTGGCTTACAACATTTTTTTTCCCCCGGAAAGCCTCAATGACGCATCAATTCCGATGGCCGGTAGGCAAAAAGATAAATTTCTGGCTTACAACACGTTTTCTCGTCCAAGCTGCAGCTACATACTAGCATGCCCAGCACCATGCAGAGAAAGGTCCTGAAGCAACTGATCCATCCGAGCTTCTGCAACTCCTGTACATCGCACAGAGATTGAACTGGTCCGTGACCTCTGCTCTGCTGATAGTCATCTGGTATCATGCGCAAGCGTCAGACTAGACATGTGGTCTGACAACGTTGCTCTTTCGTGCAGTCAGTTTCTTGGCTTTCCGGCGTTGGGCTGGATGTACGAAACTTTCTGCACTTAATCTTTCGCTCGCCTGGACTACGGATGGAACGTTAATTTTCCTTACTCTCAAGTCTTTGCTTTGCCAAAGCACCGAACTGAATGCATTAGTGAACTGACTAGACCTTTTTCGGGTTGCTGTTCTGCGGAGTTTTCTTCGAACTTCTTTTGGTCGGTTGCTGCTCGGAGTCTTGAGTTTTTTCATCACTATTTCGTTGACACGTACTCCAAAAAAAACAAAGGTGACCTGTAGTCGAGACACCTGTTTCCAATGCATCTTCAAACAAAACTATTTTCTTGCGGGGCGTTTAAACCCGGCAATATGACCACAAAAAGTAAAAAGCAGCCAAGAGGACTTAGACGGAAAGATTGAGGGCGAATGTCTGAAAAGAAGGGAGCTTAAGAGGCAGACTCAAGGGAAAATCAAAAAGTATTAAGAGTGAAAGGTCGAAGGAAAAGTGCACAAGAACGAAAGGACACTGGTGGTGTCAGACACCCAGAACTGAATTCCAAGGTTCTTGCGCTGGACCACCACTAAAGACCAAAACATTCTTAAGATCAGTCAGTGGTTTCAGTTCGTTTGAAAGCTTGCCATCTTGGTTGGCTTTGCCGAGAAAGCTTTTGGATTCTGGGGAATGTTTTCTTTTCGATGGATGTGATGTTTTGTTTTGTTTTTTTGGTTTTTTTTCTTTTTTTTCTCTTCGTTCTGGGCCTTTTTGTGTTTCGTTCGCGGCTCGTGTTTGGGGTCAGATTGTTTGCGCAGGACTCTTCCTCGGCACCGTCACCGTCAGGCTCCTCCTCCAACTGATGTGCTGAAAAAGGCAGGATCAGATGCTGGCTGAAGTTGACACGGAGTCCCTTAGATCGAGTGAGAGCACTGGTGGCCCTGTCTTGGCCTTCTTGCAGGTGGCCCATGAAGCTGGTGCTCTGCACCGAGAAAGATAAAGCAACCTGTATTGATCCGACTCGGTTGTGGCAGTGATGATGGTTACGTACTGTGGAGGCACCTCGACACGAAGCCGGTTTTCGTGTGATTTTCGGGCCCCAAAACGACGCCCTGCTCTGGAAGCTTTTGCAAAGTTTTGCACGCAACTGGTTTAATAAGATGCGTGCAGCCAAAGCTCCCTGCTTTAGACAACGGAGCGGAACCTGAGCGATTCACAAGTTATACAGCCTGCTCGGCGCTCGTTAAACAAGTCTCCAACACATTACCGCTGGCTTCACATGTTCCCTTTAAACCGCGCATAAAGCACCCCATTTAGACAAGGATCCAGACTAAGGCTGTAAAGCAAGTCCTGCTTCAGTCCTTCACACGTCCACACCTAGACCCTCCCTCTTGGGGACAAGGAGCGCACCTTCCGGGCGGTTCTCAGGTCCGCACGGCATCATAGCGCCACCAGAACTTGTGCTCGCCTCGGCTGGCCACTCTTCCATCTTCTTGGATCCTGCCATGCTAGCTGAAGCTCATGGCGCCAACACGCCACAATTTGCTCACACTTGTGGGGAAAATTTTATGTTAAGCTTGCTGCCCAGAAGAACTGGTAGATGGAGATGTGGGAGATGAGAAGCCGTGAAATTCAACCCACCAGACTGAGGGTTAGAGTTTGGGCTAAGGGCTTCAAAGTTTTAGAGTGCTGGGGATGGGTCTTCCAAACGTGTGAGTTGTGAATCCGAAACCACAAGATGGTTACATGTTTCAATTAGTACCTAGGCGAGTGCAAAATTTTAAAGTTGCATCTGAACACTCCAAGCTTCTCTGGGAAAAGCCATGTTCATAGCAAGTGAGGTCTTGATACTTTGGGAAGTAAGATTTTGTGTGTAGGAGGGAAATTGAAATTGGCTGAGAAGATTTTCTTCCAACTTCGTGCCCATGATCCATGGCATACCAGAGCACTGCCAGACATTTTCAGAGACATTCTGTGGCGTCTCGAGCATATGCCTGATATTTTTCAAAGCATCTGCCTTGCTCCGTGTCCATAGAAGATCTCAAGCAGCCACCTTTCGCCAGGCAGTTGGACCTGTTCCAGCAAGCAGCAGCAGCTTCAACAGCGCAGCAGCAATAGAACTGAGAAGCAACAGTCCCACATTTAAAGAAGTTGGTGGAGCAAGGATGAGGTCTACGATGAAGAAGCAACCAACAGACAGCAACAGCAGCTACCAGCAGAATTTTTCACAGAAGAGCATGACTTCCAGACATTGAAGAAGAATCCCTTCAAGCTTGGTGACCAAGCAACCACAAAGAAATCACCAGACTCACAAAGATGGTTGTTGAATTTATCCACATTGAAGGACAAAATAATAATGAAAGCAAGTATTTGTTCTTGATTGGCGCTTCCGTAATTCAGATGGTTTTAGCTTGAAGGTGAAGAGCAAAGCAGTTAAGACTGAAAGGTGTTGGCAAAAAAGAAGGTTCAGACTTGTAGCAAGAGAAAACAAGACAGTGGAGAAAAAGACAATGCCTTCTGTCCTGCGACTTCTCCAGCACTTACCAAGATCATCTCTATCCTTTGTTTGGTTCCTTGGTCATGTGGACGTAAAGAACGCTTTTCTACAGTTCATCAGAAAATCAAGTACTCTGCCGTCTTCCTTCAGAAACAGAAGAAATTCGGCCAATAATATGCAAGGAGTAGAAATAAGAAGTTCAGCACTGGAGACTACGTGGCAGTCTCCAAGAAAACAAGAAAGCACAGTCTTTGGAAGTGTTCTCTTTTCCAATTGGTGGAAGACAAAGAAGAAGTGTTTCCTGCGCATGTATGTTCTTGAATCGAAATTTTTTTTTTCCTATGCAGAAGTCCATCGCATCTCAGCAGCGGAGTGCAGTTTTCAGAAGGGAAAAGTACCAGCTAGATAAAAAGCTCAAGAGAAAAACGTGTGTTTCTCGCAGTTTAAAGGTGTTGCACAGCTCTTTCAAAGTTTGAAGCATTCTAAGTTCTTAGAATGCAAAGTCAACCTTTTTGGAAATTTCAGCCTTTAGGTGCAAACTTCTGTGCGGTCGTTTTCCGCGCTTTTTCATTTTGAAGGAAGCGGGAAGTCCAAGGATAAGAAGTACAGTCAAGTGAGTACCACCCCTTCAGCCCTCTTGAAGCCGCCTTCAAGGCCTGAAGGCTTCCTACCGACCTTTAAGGGGGACTTGAAGGGGATCAACCCTTCAAGTTCTTTGAAGTCCCCCTTGAAGCCTCTCTGATCCAGCCCCTCATGTGAAAATGTGAGCATCTAAGCTGCAGATGTTGCGCGATGAGAATACAGTATCCTCTGGAGTTAAGCTTTTTTCGAAGTTTTCTACAGTCCTGGAAAGTTTTC
>CAJNIZ010008772.1:0-14012 GCA_905231905.1 Symbiodinium pilosum
GAAATACGGATATCTTAATCTTCCCCGCCGGCTGTGTTCACTGGGGAAGTTGGCAAAGGGATGACTTAGAGATGACTTTCGTTTTGCTGCGTTTCTAAGGGGGGGAAGGTGAAAGGGATGACATAGGGATGACGTAGTCGATTGCCTGTAGTGTAGACTACGAACCCACGAACCAGCGCTAAGGATAGCCATGTCGATGTACGGTTTGTACGCGGATACTACTCCCGTTATTTTATAAGGCATTAATATTGTACTGGATGCTTACGGTTTAGGACCTAGGGTTCGGAGACTGATATTCCTCAACATCACGCTTGCAGGATATGGTGAGATGTTCAGGGCTCCACGCTGCTGAGCATATCCATTTGCAGCCTTTCCTCCAGTCAGGCACAGCTCCGGTTGACAGCATCTTTTACTGGTTCTCAGTAGGGAAGAAGGAAAGATGCTATGCAGGAATTATGTGGGGACTATATGCCCTTATTCCCTTTTAAGAACTAGCAAGATGTTGTGAAGCTGTGACCTGCGCACAGGCACACTGCAGGCCTAGTCCACTGTTGTGCAAAGTTTTTGTGATTCACGCACATTCTCAGCCATTCTGGCATCGAGAAGCATCATGAGTTTCAAGTGCGAATATCCCTGGCGGTCACCCTGGACCATAAACCCTGAATCTTGAACATCATGAACCTTAAGCCTTAAATGCATTCAGCTGTGCCAGCCATTTGGCTCCAGCTGATCACAGAAACATGAATGCGAGCATTATCAGGGCTAACACATAGGTCCCAGGTGCATCCGTGGTGAAGGCCGGGCCAGATTTCAGAATGCATGTCCAAGGTGCATATAAACGATCATGTCTCACAAGGTGTGATATGCATTATACTTATGCTGCTTGCAGAATGGTTACGCTTACTCGCAGAAATTTCGGCATGCCAAGTAGTCCTATACAGTGCTGGAACCATTTCATCTTCAGGCGATATCCATGCATGCCGAAGCCTAAGCCCAGCGACATTGATGTTGTCCTATTTCGCTCCTTCCATCAGTACTCAATGGTCATTCGGGCCTGTTCTCGCCCTGGTTTGGTAGTGTCAAGTCTGCAGGCAACATCATTAGAGGAAGGCTAGCGTGCCAAAGCGCATCCCAAGATGTTGGCCAGCGTTCGGCTTGATCCGCCTCGTCCTGCTGCTTGACTTTGCAAGGTATTTTAGGTGTCCTTCCCTTTTTTGGACAGGGAACACATTATGTGGCTTCGACAGTGGCATGCGGCACCTAGGCAACATAGATGGTGAAGCGACCAGCAAGCTTGACACAGCTTGCTCCAGCCCAGATATCAATTTCCGAGTAGATGTCACAATCAATGGCAAGACCGTTGAATGGTGCGTCAGGGTGCAGCCCTTGAACCAATGACTGGCCCAGCGCCTGGTGAGGCAGAATACCTCTGGTGCGTTAGCCTGGCCGAGGTCTGGCCACCACACCAGATGCACTCTGCAGCAAGCCGGACCGACATATGCGGCTTGTTACGCATGGGTAGGGGTTGCTGGATTTGGAGCAAGGTCACACGCAGAGCGCATGACTGCAGAAGTCGTTTACAGATTTGCAGCATTGACCATAGTCCTTTTGGATGGTAGAAATGGTCATACTGTCCGCAGATAGTGGCCGGGCGATGCCGGTTGTGGTTTCATTACCGTCAGAAGCAGCAGCTGCGGCGCACATCTTTAAATCACACAAAAATACAGTCAGCTGAGTACTGTTGATTCCGGCTTCTCCGGCTTACTGCCAGCCTCCCATCAGGCAGCTCCAAGTCCTGGTCTTGGCTTTATAAGGTTGGTTTAGGGTTTAGGGTTTAGGGTGACGGAGCTTGCTCCAGCGCTATGGAAGGCATCAGCACACAACTGCGATAAGTAGCTGCAGCACTAAAGATTGGCACGCCGACTCCAGGAATAATGGCATGAAACTGCTGCACTTGCATGAAATTTGAAAAATAGCCACTACTTGAATTACAGTTTGAGGTCCTAGTATCCCCCTGAGCAACCCCTTTCAGCAGTCCTCTACATAATCCCTATGTCCTTTAAGGAGTTTAGACTATAGCTCACTTGGGCATAGCAGGAACAGCATGATTGTTAGTGCGCGCAGCAGCCATCTAAGGTGGGATAGCCCCGCCACTAAGCCGCCGGGCAGCAGCACTGGTGGGATGCCTGGGCCCCTGGGCCAGTGAAGAGCTTACTTGGGAGTTTCCCATATTTAGTGGTTTTATTTTGGGGGGTCCCCATGATAAGGAGTGTAATATTTGGGGATCTATATTAAGGCCCCTTTGTTTTAGGAAACTACCACCTGAGCCAAATACTGGCTGAATGGAGTTACTTATGATCTTTGTTTGCATCCTGCTGGCGTTGAATTTCTTTTCGAAAAAACGTGTAAGCCCAAGAAGGACATTGAGCTTCAGATATTCATCTGCATCCTACTGAGGAAACAGCTCAGGTTGAAGCTTGTGGTTCTAAGTCAATAGGAGTTAATCCCCACCTAAAACAAAACTCCCCCATCCCTATTGTTTCGGATAGTATCAGTATATGATAATAAAGCGTTCTTGGTAACACCGGAAAAGCAGCAGTAACACCGGTAAGGGGGGTACTATAAGCGCATAGCGTTGATAACATTGATAACACAGACATTTCCGTATTCCGTGTTCTTGCGGAGGGAAGGACAGATGTGTATAAGGCGGGACAGACAGATGCGTATTAGGCGGGACAGACAGATGTGTATTAGGCGGGACAAACAGATACGTATTAGGCGGGACAGAAGGCAGCAGATGTGTTTTAGGCGGGACAGACAGGCGGGACAGACAGATGCGTATTAGGCGGGACAGACAGATGTGTATTAGGCGGGACAGACAAAGTTGGGGTAGACAGACGTGTATTAGGCGGGACAGACAGATGTGTATTAGGCGGGACAGAAGGCAACAGATGTGTTTGAGGCGGCACAGACAGGCGGGACAGACAGATGCGTATTAGGCGGGACAGACAGATGTGTAGGCAGGACAGACAGATGCGGGGTAGACAGATGTGTATTAGGCGGGACAGACAGATGTGTATTAGGCGGGACAGACAGATGTGTATTAGGCGGGACAGACAGACGTGTATGAGGCGGGATAGACAGATGTGTATCAGGCGGGATAGACAGATGTGTATTAGGCGGGACAGACAAATGTGTATTAGGCGGGTTTCTGGCGGGATAGACAGCTGTGTACTAGGCGGGTTTGGGCTTTGGTGGATTTCAGTGTTTCAGTGGGTTTAGGGCTTTGTGCCTTGTCAGCCTTGGAGTAGCGTAGCTTTTTCCATTCACCCGAAGGGTGTTCATCAAATATTGCTGAGGGACAGTTGCAAGGGTTTGGGAACTGGTGGCTAAGATTACAGTGAGGTAGCTCCGGGAAGACTGATTCCTGGAAGTGGGGAAAAGGTGCCTGAGCTTTACTAGGTTGTAAACCAGTAGTACGTTAAATAGGTGAGGTTGGGATCGGAATTCAAAATCACGGCTACCTGCGGGAAGCATGAAGCCACATTAGGTCGCAGAGGTGGCTTAGGGATCTAAGCTGATCTCACATGACTGGTGTGGATGGTGTGTGGGCAAGACCTGGCAAAGGCTTGTCCATAGGATAAGATTTCAAATATGTAGCGCAGGGCTGTCTGGTCTGCACTTGTTCTGTCCAATGCCTGCATTCAGGTGCTGCGCTTTTCGCTCGCGACTTGGCATCCATGCAGACGCAGGGGCGGCGCATGAGACAGTCAGTTGTTTGGAGCATGCGGTCTCCTGACTGGCAACTCTGTTGTTAACGCCGCCTTCGCAATATTGCAAATAATAGCACCATGGTCACTAGCATCAACACTGTCCCAGTTTCTGTCATCATTGCCATGTTTCCCATGACTGCATTTTTGGGTGCAGACGTTCGCTTCGCAGAGATTGCGAGGACTGGTGAGGCCACCATCCTATAAACCCTCTCATGACCCCAGGTTCCATTTCATTTTCCATTTGACTCAATTATTTCTAATGAAACATGCCCCGAAATTACGCAGAGCACTAATAAGATAGTGAGCAGCTTCCATGTTTCCGTTGCCCCTACACCCCCCTTTTGACCCCTTTAAAATCCGCTTTCCCTTACGCCACCCCCCCCCCCAATTCGTGAGACCAGCATCCTTACAACATAATTAGTAGTTTCCTTTTTTTGCTTTCCATTCACCCAATATTCCCCAATATTCCTACATATACCCCTTTATAATCCCTATAGACCTTCCTATATACCCCTTTATAGTCCCTATGTTCCCCCAACCGCCTCCCCCCATGTGAGGCCATCATCCGAAGCAAGCCCTGGCACTGCGAAGGCTCACGGGCCTGGTGCAGCGGCCGCGAAGAGCCAGGAAGACTTCTCATGTTTGGGAGGGACTCATTACATGTGTAAATATACATATATATATATAGGTATGTATATGTGTATACATATATGTATATATACAAACGTAGCTGATGTAGATGTGTATATACATGTACTTATATGTGTAGTTATGTATGCAATCCCCTCCCCCTCCATGCCCTTGAAAGAGGTTACATGGGGAGAGGTATAGGATAAGGAAATGGAAGTCATCAGGTTTTAGGGTGTTGGGCTGACAGCAACCCGCACACCAGCTTAATGATAAGGATTCCTTCGACTACATAGTGGCTACATGGGGCCTTTGTTATTCTGAGTGACCCTCAGGCCTCTCGAATCACTTTAGCAATAGCATTCTAGAGCCCTCCGGTCTCTCTAGTCGCGTTAGCGATAGCATTCCGTCACACGTCGCTACCTCAACAAAAACGCGACCCGGAGCCGGAATTTCTGCAATGTAGTGGAGCTTATTGTGGATGCAGGTCAGGCATTTCATTCTTAGGGGGGCTTGTGGTCGGGAAGTCAACATTATCAAGCTCCACCCCCTAACCAAATCCCTGAACCCCTCAACCCTAAATCCTGAAGGAGTCGCCTCGGATCGCTGTCGCCCATGGCCACGGCCGTGCGGCCCAGTGAGGCCATTGGCTGGCAAAGCCTTGCACACATCTACTGCATGAGCCTTGGGAAGGATTTGGAAACAACCCGCGTTCGTGGGCTCAGGGCGACAACTCCCCTAGAGGGTTTTGATGATGCGTTCGGGGTCAGGGAGGACTTTGGCACATCGCGTTGCTGGGCTGGCACCACCAGTAAGGAACCTAGACCATCGACCTGAACGATGGGAGTTCATGCAGCGGCAGTTTCAGCGGCTGCGAATGCCTGTGGAGCGCACCTTGTCCTGTGAGATGCAGTGTAGAGGCAATGGTTGGGTTTTAGGCTTTATGGGTTTAGGGTTTGGAAATTATGGGTTTACATGTTAGTCAGGGGCAGTGTATGAAAGAGAAGCTGAGAAATTGCTGATTTTTGAGGTTTCAGTGCCGTCAATGGGCGCGATTTGGATGTTCCAGACCTGGCCATGAGCCTTCGACTGAACTGAGAATTAACAACAATAGGGCCAATTTAAACCAGCGGTGATAAAAAGAACAAAAGATGATAGCTGTAGCAACATTTTTAGTAATGGCGATCATGGCAATAATGCTGGTAGTAGGAATAGTTTCCGAAGAGTCATCAGGCATCAAATGGCACCATGAGAACTGCATGTAGTGGTGCTTGCCCTAGGCAAAGTGCCATCTTTGTATCACTCACTGGGTTGTTGCTGTTAAGGAACCTAAAATGACTAAATATTGGGGCTTCCTTGTTATGGCAACCCTAAACCCTAAATCCCTAAATCGTGAACCCTATATACCCTACATACCCTGTATACCTTATCATAGTACCTTAATTTAAGTTCCTTAACAGCAACCCAGTTCAGGCCTTGCCTAGTCTTGGGCTTACTCACCTACTTACCGGTGGGGGGGGGTAGTAGGGAATCAAGGAATATTTTATAAAAGGGAGTGCAAACGAATTATAATCCCTTATTCTCTTCTAGCCACCACGAAGCCTAGGGATGAAGCTTGCATAGACTTGGGGGTTTCCCAAAATTAGAGGGTACTTTTTTGGGGGTCCCTATAGTAAGGATCATCGTATTTGGGGGTCTATATTGGGGTTCCCCTATTTTGGGAAACTACCACACTTGCCACCCTAAACCCTAAAGCCTAAACCCTAAAAGCCTAAAAACTAAAAGCCTAAACCCTATAAACCCTAAACCCTATAAACCCTAAACCCTAAACCCTTGCCACCGAAGGAATGGCATCATCTCGATGGAGGCGCTGCCTCGCTACTACTTGCCAGATGAGCAGAGCAACAGCTGCAGAAAGAGATGGGTTATATTGGGGTTATCTTGGGATAATGGAAAAGAAAATGGAAACTACTATAATAGGTTAGTATTGGGGTTATCATTTAGGTGGACCCCCCCACCCAGTAATAGTGACTACAATTGATAAGAGGGATTATATTAGGGTCCTCTTATATTCTTATTATACCACTATTACAGGGCGGGGGGTCCTCCTAAGATATCCCCCTTAATATCCCCTTAGTAGTATTCCCCTATATATAACCCCCATATACCCCCCTTTAAGGAGGTTAGGCCCTAAACCCTAAAAGGCAGTTTGGTCGCGATGTGGCAGTATCTTCAAGATGTCTAGCAGCGGCCTGTACCTGTTGAAGCGCACCAGTTTTGGACGAGTAGGCAGGAGGCTTCGAAACTGCGAGAATTGGGACGACAACGTCTCACGGCAAAGTAGCCCTCAGATGATGGATTTTTTGTTCTTGTGGTTGAATGCTGCATGAGGAAGCTCTTTGGCACTGATCTCACTGCGGGCGCCATTGGTTGCGCGCTATCCCACATGCAGCTTCACCTGCAAAACACAAAACAGGTTGCTGACTTGCTTCGGCCATTTTCGGAGGGTCTTCCTTTAGATTGTTAGGTAGAGACACAGGGAGCATTACTTCTTCATGATATGAAGTCAGATATGGATTTTGCATAGCACGACACATAAGCTGAAGCGCAGTGGTCTGAGGGAGCTCTGTAAGTGCATGTTCTGAATAAGCGACTAGGGCAGTTGTGAATTGAGGCTCATTTGGAGGGACATCGTCCAGAAGTGTGCAGAAGGTTGGCGCTCAGATGCACGTGCTCGCAGTTCAGTGCTCATGGAATTTAGTGCTGCTGGGATTTGTCTCTCTGTTGCAACCTAGATGGAGTGGATCCACGGGCGCCTTTTCTGGTCATCGAGGACAGCTGCACATGATGCTAAACTCTCGGCATAAAGACCAAGGAGCATCATCAGTAGTACTTTTAGCCAACGTCAGAACAAACAGTGCGGGTAACAATAGCAACCCAGATGTTGAGGACAATTGGTAGCAATTCTTGGTCAAACCGTCACATAGCAGCGCTCAGCTTTGCCAGGACGACTGCGAGTTTGCGCAGGGCTTCTCAGAAGAAGTGCTCCTCGAACGGCTGTCTCATGTGCCTGAGGCCGTCCTGACATATTGCAAATATCATCACTGCTGTCACTTACACATACTTCTACGCTGAGATGATTAGTCGTGACGATGAAGGTAACATCGCTGACCATACCATGGCCGCTACTGGTTGATCACCCCACGCACGCTTTGCAGGATTGGGAGATCGTTTACCTTGGTGGTCAAGACCTTCTCCGAAGGCCTGAGCAAGCACTTCTCGTGCTCGATGCCGGGACCATTTCTTCCATAGTTATTGTCAGAACTACTCTTCTTGGCGCTTTGGAAGGCTTCTTTTCTTGCTGCGAGCGTCTTATGGCACGACATGTCTTGTGGTGCAGGCAGCATCTTTACGAGGTGGGTAGAGGCGTCCGGCGGCTGTACAAGGGCTTCCGCGAACCTGGCCAGGAATTAGAAAAATTACGACTACTATATCATTATGTACCAGCTATTTGTAGGGGTGCCTTGGCAGAAGATGTTGTGATTGGCATCTAGAAGCTATCTGTGCGGTTGATGCCCAGGAGACAACTGCCTACGTCATTAACGATGCCGGAGCGAAGGCATGCTTAGAAGTCCCTGACTCAGGGTTCAGGCTTCAGGGTCTCCGGAGATGGTCCTCACAAGCTGCGCAGACACAAAGAGTATGCACAACCCCCGATAGTTAGTACTGACCTTGCTTCCCTCCTTATTTAATCCCTAAATTCGCCTAATGAAGGGAGAACCTAGGGGGTAGTAGGCGGGGGGGGTGGTAATGTTGTGCTTGGGCTTTGGGGTGGTAGGGGGGTTAGGATGTGGGATCCTCGAGTTTCACCTTTTGGGCTGCGCCGTTCTTAGAAAAAGGCTGATCTTTGGAGGTGTGTACGTCATGCTGCACCGCAGATTTGGTTTATTTCTGGGGTCCTCATGTTCGTGACTGCATTTTTGGGAAGTTTCTTGGGGGCCTTCTGCCCTAAGGCTACGCATCTCATGGCAGCCCCTTTCCCGACTTCATTCAGTTCGCAGTATGTCCGTGTAGAATCTAAGCTGGAGCTGAAATGACCTTTTTGGTGAGCCAGAACCGAGGCTGTCCTTCCTGTGTTTGGCATTACTTCTCTTAAGACTTTACAGCCTCTTCTCCTCAGCCTAGTAGGCACTGCATATCGTCTCACCGGTTGCAGAAATGACATCCACTCAGGTCAGCGTGCCTTTGTACTGGCAGATCGACACCCACATGAACGACGAGTCTCTTCGCGAAGGCGCAGTTCTCCAAAGAGTTGCTGTGCGCCGCGGTGCTGATGAAAAGAGGATATGCTAGTTCTTTCAAGGTCAGCCATGGAGAGCTCTAATCAGGCGGAGTGTATGCGGCAAAGGCACTTCCTCCCACGCATTGCTCGAATGAGCTGAATCGAAGCGCTGCTGGCCTTGGAAACCTGGAGCTTCCACACTCTGCTCGCTGCTGCTAGACGCGGGTTTCGCCACAAATGCCCATGGTGTACCGAAGCAGCTCTGCCATGCACGATCAAACACATTGATGCATCAGCCCTAGCCCTACAAGCAAAGGAAATGCGAAAGGCGCAAATGCGTGTTCTGCCGCATGGCTAGGACACCACTGCCAAGAACACGCAGTTCTTCAAGAAACAACGGCAATCAAACCGGAGCAAGCCAACACAAGCAAGGAATCAATCGGTGTCATTGTATATGCAGACAAAGCATTGTGACTAATACAGAACAGGTGCAGAGGCGAGCGGATGCACAAATTCGAAAAGGACAACCGAGCAAGCAACAGACAGCAAGCACCATGAGGCCGTACAGCTCTCACCTCCGGAACAACGACCGCAGCTCGGAAAGCCTCCACATGCAGTAAGCCCACAGCTCCTACAAGAAGCGGGCAACCGAGCCAGCAAGCCAACATGCAGAATTTCCCAAAATTAGGGGTACCTACTATAATGCAGAATCAAAAGGAAAATAACATGGAACATGAAATGGAAGCTGGGATTCTGTGGGGGATTATAGGGTTTGTAAGGTCCATGATGTTGTTGACGTGCCTGGCAAGTGTTCAGCTGAGATGACCACTTATACAGCCCATGCCCTCCACGCGTAGCTTAGCTCTTTCCTGCAGATTCTTGCAAGTAATTAGTCAAGAGAAGAGTTTGTGGTCGCAAATTTAGCGGCCCGGAACAATTCAGCAACTTGCACTCCAAGCTCATTGGGACTCCATCCGGCAAGTTGGTGAAACACAGCTCGCTTGCACCAGCAGGATTGAAGCCTCCGAAGCCGGGACATGCGGATCATACTATGCACCCAAGAGGCTACTTCCTCTGGCCAGGACAGCGTGGGGTCTGCTTCCTCAAAAGCACTGAAAAGACGGCTTTCCGTGCTAGAGCCAACTCCTGACATGATACGGATCGGCATAGTTTTTGGTTCCCTGATTATCTCACGTCCCCTAGGTTACATCGCAAGCATTGGACATTGGTTTGCCATTGCCAGGAATTGTGGCTCAGCAGCGGGATGGCTTCCCCACCGATGTGCAAAAGGTTGAGCACGACTGACAAATCTGATTGCAAAAGCAAGCGGCAGACTCAGAGAGCCCCATGCCCTTGGACTAAGCGACATGATAACCTGCAGTTTCTTCTAGGCTTGGAATCATCTATAATTGAGGGGCTGGCTTTTCTGGGGACTTTGTGAAGTCCACAAAGCGCTGCTTGCCAGGGTGTAGAGGGCAGCCGCAGGGTGAGAAAGCGCCAGCGGGGCAAAGCTTTGCCAACCCTTTGCTGCTTAGGGTAGGTACTCACAGAGCCGAAAGCCCTTGTTGACGATTTTGTTCAGCTGAGATGAAAAAGCCCTTCTTCAGGTTGAGGTTTGGATGTTCCTCTATACTGAATGGAATTCGGGCTCTCTGGGTATTTTATGTCCGACGTGTGACGCGTCCAGCAGCTCCTGCTGTATGCTGAAAATGTGCGAGCATGGATTTCTGTTGTCAGAAGCTGGCTTGGGTTGTGGTATCCAATGAGTACGTCTCGAGCTGTCAACTCCCTTGCTGCATACATCAGCGTGCTCTCCAACCCCCTAGTAATTACTTAAGTATTCCCAATGTAAATTTGTACCGTACTAGACGAGTTGGAGGTGGGGCGGGTTCTATTAGAAGTCATCAGGAGGGTGGACACTAATGCTCTCTCATGTCGACTAGTATACCAGAACCTGCTGAAACTAGGCTAGCAATGGCGGGCTTCTTTGATATGTCGACCTCTGATCTGTCATCCGGCTTTTACAAAAAGCGGGAGCCTCTGCATCTGTTTGCAAGGAGACCCGAATCCTCCATTCACAACTATTCCTAGCATCATTTGTCGTTTCTGGTAGATCTACATTCCTTTGCTCAGTGGTTCCTGCTCCACGAACCTAGTATTCCATGATCACGGTATCCTCCGGCTTTCTAAGGTTTTAAACATGCGCACCAAACATGGGCCCTTAGGCTTTTTGGGGGCATTCCAGGAACCAGTGTACATGAGCATCCCCAGGGTCAAGGGCCAATACTAGAACCCCTAAACCCTAAACCTGTAACCCCTAAACCCTAAACCCCTAAACCCTGTATTATACCTTAGAGCTTTAGAGGCTTTCCGTCCTGCAGGTCTCCTCGAGTTTGTCTCAGAACCGTTCGAGGCGGAGCGCATGGGTAGAGGATTTGGGCTTCCTGCAACCTATTGGGTCAAGCAGGGAGTAGGCATAGAAGTCAACACGCACATTTTTTATATGTCTATCTACCTCCATATGTATATGTATATATATATATGTATATATATGTATATATATATATCTCTCTCTCTCTCAGTCTCTCTCTCTCTCTCCCTCTCTCTCACCTTCGAAATTGTACAGTGACAGGTATTTGGCTTATTGAGACAAGTGAGCATCGGTGGTGAGGAGTTCGGAGGGCTGCTCAAGGATCCTGCTTTGGAAGATCCATCAACCATGGGGCTTTGATTTTGCAGGTATAGAGGGGCTCTGATTCTGCAGGGGAGGGGTTGTGGCAGATATAGAGCGTCTTGGGATTGCACGAGAAGTTGGGCTCACGCAGGCAGCATGGGGATTTGAACTGTTGAGGTATGTTCCCAATTCCTTCTTGGGGGTCCTTATATGACGGACTTCTTCCATCCACAGGTGCTTTAGGACAGTTTTTTAGCGCTCTCCCAATGCATCCATTGCATTTTGCTAGGCCTCAGACTTACTTTACTGTAGATAGTTTATCCGGCGCCCGAGGGAACATACAAATATGTGCCCTTCAGGTAATCTGCACACTACTGACCCTAGACCCCACGCCCAACACCTTGATCCCCACACACAAAGCTTCAAACCCCCAAAACTAACCCAGAACCCAATGCCGGCTGCAGAGATCTTCGACTTCGATTTCGCAGCTGTGGCCTCGCTTCCGGCGCGTGGCCGGCGAGTGGCGCTGTCTGTGCCGCTGTCCCTGGCCCGCAGACAGCCATGGGAGTTAGTTCCTCAAACATGTAGAATTTCTGTGATGTCCTATAGGGAGCGCGGATAAATGCTGCAAGAGGACTAAACTTCTACCGAGCAAGCAAACGACGCAACCATTTGTGCCACAAGGTACAGTACGGTGGTTTTGGGAGGTTGGGGTAGGGTAGGGTCGTGGGTCGTTAGGGCAGGTGATGGTGGGTGGCTAGGGTAGGGTAGGGCAGGGTAGAACCGTGGGTGGTTAGGTGGTTATGGGTAGGGGTGGTAAGGGAAGGAAAGGGTAGGGAAGTGGAAGGTGGAAGGTTGGGAGTTGGGGCGATCGGGAGGGGGGGGGGGCGGGGGGGGCGGGGGGAAGCCTCCAAACGCAAGAGGCCAGGGGGCTTGGGAGGATTCGGACGATGTGGTAGCAGCTTCCGAAGCGGGGCATGTGGTCAGACATGTAAGCGCGTATTTCTAGCAATTCCATATGTGTTTTGGAGTCAAATCCGACCTCAGAATCCCCACAATGCTCTGTCTCGCAGGAAACCTGGTGAAGCGCATGGTGTAGCGACTCCTTGCTGCATTCAGTTGCTGGTTCGTAGTAGGGAGTAAGGGAATAACACCCCTACATCATACCTATCTATACACACACGCACAAAAACATATATATATATATATAACATTCCCTGATTCCCTACCAAGAACCAGTAAGTTGAGTGGCTTGCGTCGTCTTCGGGAGGGGGTTCACAATTTGGCCTGGGGGATAGTGTCCTCCCTGGAGATGACCAGGGTCTTGCCATGGAGACTCCAAAAATCAAGAGAACATCCATGAACATGATTTAAGGTCCATGCTCAAATCATGCACAGGATCTCGCGAGCATCCATGGAATAGCTCTCAAACAAGGACTGCATGACATCATCTGAGAATCTGCAGTTCCCAAAAATGCAAATCCTTCTTACCTTGAACAGCAAACCCCAAACCTCGATGCTCTGATAGTGCAGCTGTGCATGTTTGGCCCAACGTCCCTGTTGCTGTAAAGCTGCTAGTCATGAAGCCGGACCCTCAAGTCCTACATCCGGATACCTGAAACTCCCAATCCCCTCCAAAATCTCTAAACCTTGTAAGCCCTAAGTCGACATGAAGCTTACACCCTACTCCAGGGGCCTCAATGATATCATGGAACCAGACTCTTCGTAGAATTATGGTATATAGAGTACCTCCTTAAAGCCGAAAGATCATTGGTAATTATTGAGGCTAGTACATTCCCTAGGGATCCAAAAGGCCCAATGCAGGTAATATTTACAGACTTTAGGGCCCATTGTAGGTATTATTTGTATACATGGATCCCTAGGGATTAGAGCCTGGTGATTTGAGGCTGTGGTTTGATGCAGAACTCTTTGGCTCAGTGCGGATCTCCACACCCCCAGAGCAGCCGCTGCGAGAACACTGGCGACAGGTCAGTTTGTCATTTGGCGGTACTATAGTCCACAAGAAAAAGGAAAGTTATGTCCTCTTTTTGGGTATGGTATTGTGTAGGAAGAATATAATCTTGCTAGCTTCACCCCCCTCTCAGAAATGCACTACTTGTTTAAGGGCTTCCGAGAAAGGAAAAGAGAATGGAAGCTACTGTCTTATTGAGGGTTTAGGCCACTTCAGGGCTTTCCAAAATGGAACCAGAAATTGAAGTAAGTGTGTAGCTTCGGGCTTAGAGACCGCAATGATCAGAATGATGCAAAATCGAATGCAACATGACGTGAGGTGGGTTGGGGGGCTTATAGCCCCTCATAGAGTCCCATTGGGCATGGTATTTTACAAGCAGAATATGGTATCGCCTCCACAGTTTAAGCCTCAATCCAAACTCTGAACCCATCCCTCGTCCACTACAAGTCCTAACTCTTAAGCCCAAGCCCTGACCCCTAACGCCTACACGCCCTACACCCCAAACTCTAAAGCCTAAACCCCAGACTATATGTACATATACCCATACATATTTATCTATCACATCTATCTCCATATAAACTATAGTCTAAACTCCTAGTATCCCCCTTAATCACCCCTATAGTAGTCCCCTATATAACTCCCCTTTAAGGAGTTTAGACTATAGCTCGTATAGGGATAATGGAA
>CAJNIZ010008774.1:0-14213 GCA_905231905.1 Symbiodinium pilosum
TATGCCTTCGAGTCGCTTATTGGCAGCTCTTCCGACTCAAGGTCGGGGGAGTGAAAATGGGCTCGAGGGGACAAGATCCCTCTTGCGGTGGAAGAACATGAAATAGAAGAAGAAGAATACTGCTTGGACATGTTCCTGCGTGGTCTGAGAAACCGGTGGGTCACTGTCTGAGTTAAGTCCGTGTGCGTGCGTGTATGTCAAGGTGTCCGTAGCCTTGCGTATTGCTGCATGCAGGTGCTAATCTCGGTTCAGGCTTGACCTAGATGAAAGTTCCTGTGTCCACATGGCAGGGCCAGATATCGATACTGAAGATGGCCAGAGTGCGCTAGCGTCAAAACTAGACGCTGATTTTTCAGGACTCGCTCAGTCTAAGGGTATTAGTTTGCGAAAGCAGGCTGAGTTGGGCAAGATTGCCATTCTTTCCATGGGTATTCTGCCGTAGCAGACGATCGGGCAGGACTCAGGACCTTCTGCAAAGATGTGCTCCGTTTGGATCCCGCCACAACACCGTCTCATTTGATTGAGGTGGCTGCCTTGTTGGATCTCTGGGAATCCTGCAAGACGCGATCTGATGCGCAACATAAGGCAGATGCCGAGGCCGTCCTGAGCAAACTTCCCAGGGCAGCAAACACGTCAGAAATTCAAGATATCAAGTTCCGCTTTGAGACACTCCACTACCCTTTGGACGATAAGGCCATGCCCTCCTCAGCCACCTTAGAGTTCCACTTCGACATGGTAGAGCAAGGTGAGTTGCGGCCTACCACTCTCAGTCAGTATGTTAGCCGCGAGCATTCAGAAGCTGAGCAGTACGGGGCAGTGATTGACAAGTCCACAGGCGCCATCAAAATCAAAAAGGGTTTCAGCGAAGGCAAGAAGCCCGCTTCTCCCGAAGAATTCCGGACAGCGATTAAGTTGGTGGCGCACACATGGAGTATGTGCTTCATTAGATATCCACACAAGCCATTCCTTAAGGATGTCTCGGTGTCGCAATGGCAGCGTTATGCAGACTACATCCTCGGTGAGCACGTGCGCAGGCTGTCGGCCAAGGACAGTCAAGGCCATGAATTATCAGCCCCACCATGGGACCTTGTTATGGCCTATGATTACCAAATTCGTCGAGGAATGGCGCGCCTCATCAACGAGGGCGAGTCCTTGGTAGCTGCCTTGGATCAATCCATGAAGGACTCGGTCATCAAAGAGAGATACTTCGTAACACCATGTGCGCTGACTTCAGTGTCAGCTGCTGCTTCCAACCGCTCTAGGTCTCCTTTGCCTCGAACTCATCGTGGTGATTCCGGCTATCCAGATCAGGCGCGGTTTCCGAAGGGCAAGGGTGCCCGCAAAGGCAAAGGCAAGAAGGGCAAGGGCAAGGGTGGACTGACCTACCACTCCAAAACTCCAGATGGACGTGAGCTTTGCTATGCGTGGAACAATCCTGATTCAAGATGTCGCTATGATTGCGGTCGGGTACACGCGTGTCAAATATGCTTTGGTAGTCACCCTGCTCACGCATGCCCCAAGCACAAAGACACCTCGGGTGCAGGGGCACCCAAATCGCCCAAAGATTCAAGCTCATGAAGTGGGCAGCCTCTGATTGCCCCCGCGGAGGTTGCAGTGGCATCGAAGGGGGCTTCACGGGCTACCTCAAGGCAGCCCCACGTCCTTTACCTTTTCAGTGGCGCCAGACGAACATCGTCCGTTGCCACCCTTTTGCAGAACCTAGGCATGAAGGCCACGTGCGTCGACATCTCTCAAGGAAGCGATTGCGACCTGTCATTGACACATGTGCAAGAGCGATTTTGCGCAGAATTCGTGAGGGAGAGTTTGACGCTGTGCTTTGCACTCCTCCATGTTCCACACACACAAGAGTTCGTTGTGCCAACAAAAGAGGACCTCCGCCAGTACGAGATGCACTTCATCCAGCGGGGTATCCATGGTTGAAAGGATCTAGAGCTCAGGAGGCCTGGTTGGGCACCACATTGGTTAGCTTTTCCGTCCAAGTCGTTGAAGCAACCGTTGAGGTTTCAGCGCTCCGCCCTGACCGACATTGTTTCTTTCTCTGGGAGCATCCTGAAGATTTAGGCACGTGCGTCAGAGAAGAAGATGGTATGCATATACAGCCGGCAAGTGTCTGGCAGCTGGAGGGGGTCAGATCCATGGTCAACCGCGGTCGGCCGCCAATATTTACTGTTGTCTTCAACCAGTGCTGCTTCGGCGCGCTTTATCGCAAGCCAACAAGAATCCTCACCAACCTGCCAGCTCTCAGGTCTTGGGGGCCACGTGACTGGCCGTTGATGGATGATGACGGTTTTTACATGGGTCCCATTCAGGATGCTTGCCCGTGTGCCCCGTCTATGTCTCTTGCTCGAAAGCCCCACGATCAGGAATTCAGGACATCTTCTACGTCGGCTTATCCTCCCAAGATGGATGCAGCAATCGCCTCAGCCATTCAGCATGCCTTCAAGAATGTCACGTTTCCTTCGGGCGGGGTTGGAACGTGCCAGGTCATAGCTGGAACGAACTCCACATCATCGGCGGGGTCCTCGTCCATTCAAGCCCGGGCGAAAACCCCCCACACAGAGTCCACGCAGGTCGGCTTTGCTTGGCCATCTGACACCACTTCAGCTCAGAGCTCAGACAACATGAAGAAGGTGTGGGGGAGAGGGACGCCAATTATGGCATGGTACAAAGGCTCTTCAAGGCCGATCCACGATGGTGGGGGTCTCCTGTCTCCGGGAAGGTGGCCTATTGAGCGCAGGGATCTGTCTTTGGATCCTCGCGGTGAGAGGCTCAGGATTCTGGTCCATGGAGAGTTCAAGCGTTGGTGTCAGGCGGTGGAGGCGAGTGGAAAGGATGTCATGAAGGACAAGTTCTGGCGCGCAGCGGCTGGTTCGGTTAGTGAGTCCCTCTTCACGGAAACCGTAGCTTGTTCGAGAAAGATGTTTGATGATTTCCTGGCGCAGGAGGGACTGGACCCTCTTCGGAGGCGGGATGATGTGGATTGCGAGGTGGCCTTCCGCAGAGTTGCAGCGGTTGCAGAGGTGCTGGGTGATGCTGACTTCCATTATTTGCAAGACGTGGCCCGGCATGGAGTTCCGATTGGAGTAGGTGTGGAGCTTCCCAGGGTTCCCGACGTGTTTGAGCCCAAGGTCAAGTGGAATCTTAGCGAGGCCGAGGGTGAGTTCGTTGACACGAAGGCCGAGAATTACTCTTCAGCGGCGCAGTCCATGTCTAAGATTAAGGAGCAAATCAGCGATGACATCGAGAAGGGTTTTGTCATCCGCATGTCCAGGGCTGATGCTGAAGAAAAATACAGGGGCAGGCTAGCTGCTGCGGCTTTGGGGGCAGTCCCCAAGGCCTTGGACTCTGATGATGTCAGGGTGGTGCACGATGGTAGTTATTCTGTTGATGTTAACCGCCGCATCAGAGTTCGGGATCGTATGCGATGTCCGCTAGTGGATGATGCCGAAGCGGTACTCCGTCAGGTGAAGGTCGAGTGTGCTGAGAATCCTGGCATCAGGTTCGGCATGGCTTATGATGTGGCCCACGCTCATAGACTAATTCCTGTTCGGCAGGAGGGCTGGGGCTATCAGGCCTTTTCGCTGGATGATCCAGGCGAGGTTTTTCTTCATAAGCGGGGGGCCTTCGGCATTGCTTCAGCTGCATATTGGTGGCAGCGTTTCGCGGCCACGCTGATACGAAGTTTCCACATGCTCGCAGGTGTGCTGTGGGCAGTTTATCATTTGCTCTATGCAGATGATGGTTGGTTGGCCGCTCAGGGGAAGTACTTCGGCTACAGCTACACGTGTCTCTTTTGGCTTTTCTTGTTTGACTTGTTTGAGGTCCCTCTCAGCTGGCGCAAGCTACGGGGAGGAGTACGTCTTCAATGGATAGGCTATGAGCTGAGCTTGGATGCCTTTCAGGTTGGTATTAGCCAGAGAAAGAGGGAATGGATCGTCAAGTGGGTAGAGACCACCTTGGCCCGTGGTGGCATCACTGGTCGTGACCTGAAGTCCGCCCTGGGCAGGTTGGTCTTTGTCTCCGGAGCTCTTCGTCATGTACGCCCTTTCTTAGGCACCCTCTTCTCGTGGTCAGCTGTTCTTGCCCCAGGTACCTGTGCGGCTTTCCCGCTCGGGGCGCGGCTCGTTCTGGAGCTGATCTTGCAGGAGGTGGGGGGATGCCGTATGGTGGAAGTCTGTGATTGGCCACGTTATCCTGTTGACTGCTTCCGCATTGATGCGAAGGCGGAGAAGGATGACATCGTGCTGGGAGGATGGGAAACATTGGGAGGCAAGCCTCCCGAAAAGGCGTTATGGTTTTCCATCCGATTGTCGAGGTCTTCGGCTCCTTGGGCTTTTGTAAAGGGGGAACCCTACCGGTCAATAGCCGCGTTGGAGCTCACAGCAGTTCTCGTTGCAATCATCCTTTTCAGCAAGTTCGGGTCCTTGAAGGGCGTATTTGCCTCGGGTGCCCTTCCCGCACTGACAGACAGCAAGGTGTCGGCGCATGTGATAGACAAGTTCCTCTCATGCTCGTTTCCGCTATCGGTCGTGTTGATGGAGGTAAGCCTTCAGCTGCACAGGATGAATACAAGGCTGATGTTGCGGTGGATCCCTAGAGAACAAAATATACAAGCTGACGCACTCACAAACGAGGTTTTCCATGGCTTCAGGGAGGAGAGTCGTATTCACATGGACTTCGAAGATATTGACTTCTTGATCCTTCCAAAGCTAATGAGCGCAGCGCAGGAGGTAGATGCTGAAGTTCGTATGAGGAAATCAAAGAGGAATTCAAGTGCCCCCTTGCAGGGAATGCCTGTCAGGAGAAGGAAGAAAGGCGAGGCCAAATGGAAAGATCCTTGGTGAGGACGGGTCTTGTGCGTCTGAAGTAGGGAAATTCGCTCAAGACATGCTTAAGTCTATCGGGTGTGCCCGATGGATGTGAAAGAGGCCCCCTCCTGCTGTGACTGATTGAGAAGGATTGCGCAAACCTGAAAAGTTCGCTCATCTGCAGGCGCAGGGGGGGTACGGGCGGCTAAGTAAATGCACTGCGGAGTGACGACTGTTGGACTGTCTTGACAGGCCATGAGATGTCACGAAGCTCTGCAGTGAAGGTTCAAGATTCTTTGGAACCTCCTCCTCCCCACCACCACCGTTTCACGGGAGCCTCCATATAGGATGCGCAGAAACCTTCGCCCAAAAAAAGGGGAAATTCGCTCAAGACATGCTTAAGTCTATCGGGTGTGCCCGATGGATGTGAAAGAGGCTCCCTCCTGCTGTGACTGATTGAGAAGGATTGCGCAAACCTGAAAAGTTCGCTCATCTGCAGGCGCAGGGGGGGTACGGGTGGCTAAGTAAATGCACTGCGGAGTGACGCTAATGGACCCCAAAGGGTGAGCTGCAATTCTCGAGTTGGTAAGCGTCTGGGGTGTCTTTCCACCGCATGCTTTGAAAGTAGATTTGTTGGGTTTGGCCTTGGCGCGGTGCACGCGAGATGCGCAAAGATGCCGGTGGTCGTCGTGCTGATCCCAGCCATACATGTGCAAGTTTCTCGCAACGGCTGAGGTGCAAGATTCGTCGTCTGAGCCGTGGCAGTGCAGAAAGCACCGACCTGCCTTCAGACGAAGAAGCTGTGGAAGAGCTAATGTTTCCAAGCTGCAAGGGACGGACGCAGGGGAGCGACGGGGTGGAGTCACGATGTTCCAGCGATCCTCACAACATCTTTCGAAGCCTCCTTTGATGTTGAGGTCTTCCGATTCAGAAGACGTCAGGGCGGAGCGCGCGGAGTTTGATCCGCGGTCTCTACTCCTGCACCGCGGCCATTTTTTGCCAGGGAAGTTCGGGTCATGCAGCACTTCTTCTTTGAGAGATATGCTTCGGCTGCAAGGCCGAATCTGCTGGACTGCCTCAGCGAGCCTTGCCCTGCATATATCCGGTTGGGGTTGCTGGCAAATTTGCCGCTCTTGGCTTGGGTCATGGTTGGTCATGGAGTGGGACATCCTAGATTCTGACAAACATTGCCTTCTATGCAAGGTGCGAGAGATATTGAGCTGGCGCGCCACATCCCAGCAGACCGGGTTTTCAAAGGCAGATGAGTGGGAGTTCCTTGCTATACATGACCTGGTGGTGAGAGAATCTGGCAGGACATGGCATGACTCAGCATGACGTATTTTGTAAAGATGTGCTTCCTACTGGGCACTGGCTACTTGCGTGGCCGACACCTACAGCGCATGCTCGCGACTCCTTATAAAAAAAGTCACTGTATTCACAGCAGCAGTCGACTCCTCGTAGAAGTCATCGCAGTCGCGGCAGCACCGGAGGATACCGGAGGATTGGTGGTGGCGGAGGCGGTGGCGGCGCATGACGGCGGCGGCGTCGGTAGTGGCGGTGGTGGTGGTGGTGGCGGTGGTGGTGGTGGCGGTGGTGGTGGGGGCGGTGGTGGTGGCGGCGGTGGCGGCGGGGGCGGTTGCGGTCGCGGTGTTGGTGGGTGGCGGCGGCGGCGGCGGCGGTGGTGGTGGTCGTCGTCGTTGTAGTAATTGTCGCATCGACGTAGTCGTCGCTCTCGTTGTCGTGATAGCAGCACTGGCGGCAGCAGCGTCCAATCTGATAATTCCGGAGCGTGGCAGAGTCTCACTAATCGTGTGCCATAAGCCTTATGGACAACCATCATCGCAGTTTCGGGAAACCGAAAGAAGAATTAAATGGTGCCCGGGCATAATGCCATCGATGTGTCACTGCATATTCCAGGCTGTGGGAACCGAGCCATCATTTCATATTGTTGAAGCACCACCTTCGACGCTTGCATGTCTCCGCCAACCTCGCCCCGAGTAAGCATGGCCGAATTTGTGGTGCAGCTCATGCGATGCAAGCTCTTGAGTGTAATTTAGTGTAGACGTCGCTTGCTATAGCCCCACTATTTTCCCGTGGGTTGTTTGTGCACGCTAGGTTTTTGTTTCTGATTTGGAGCGCAGTGTCAGGCAACGAGCGATCATTATTTCGAGGTGGCTGACTTCAGCAGGTGGGTCTGTTTACGTGTCCCATCTTGGACCAGCAATAGAGGTGGTTCTGCGTGTGTCCTGACTAGATGTTGACAGTGATCATGAAGTGACCGCACAACAGCAATGGGTGATGGTGGGTGATGGTGGGCATGTGGGGCCAGTGTGCCTTCTTGAGACTAAAGTGCCTGACTGCTGGACGGCCGACAGGTTTTGCCTAGATAGCGAGAGGTTACTGTAGAGGCCCATCCTCTGCTACAAGGGCAGCAGAATTGTTGAGGTCGGTAGGCGTAACGACCTTGGGAGTGCTTGTGGATAGTCCATGTCTTGGAGTGGAAGCGCGGGGCTCATGCAGACATCAGACCGCAGCAGATTCATCATTTAGACATCGCCAAACAACTCAGTGCGTACCGCGCAGGCCTTCCTCCATGGTCACATTTGAGAAGACGAAGAAGTGCCTTCTACCTGCCTGGGAGCGATCTCAAGAGGACTTCTTTTCTGAGTTGGCGTTGCAATGCGCTGGTGACCTTAGAATGGAGAAGGTCTTCCTTTGTTCCTCGGCCTGAGCCCTCCCTTCACACTGCATGCAGCTCTAGCGGGGAGGTACCATGAAGTGTTGCGCAGCTCAGGTCAGTTGATTTGTGTGAAGCAGGTTGGCACGAAGAAGCCTCTGCTGGCCGAATCTGACCGTCGTCACAGGGTCGCATATTTCATGGGCACTTGCTGAGAGAGGATCCAGCCGTGCGCACAGCTGGCTGCCGGAGTCTGGGCTTCTGCTTAGTCTCCAACAACGATTACGCTGCGAAAATTGCGGCACCGGGTGTGTTAGCCTTCTTGGAGACAGCTTTGCAGTCCTCTTTGCGCGACTGGCCTCGAGAACGATGTGCTCTGAGCTTGCTGGTGTATCTCTACCGATCCTTTTGCACAACCCAGCGGCAAGTCTGTATGTCAATGCTTGTGAAGCTTTTGCAACTCTACGAGGACCTTGATCGCCAGCTCGAAGTACTCTATCGAATGAAGGAACTCTGGACAGTTGACGCCAACCCTCAGGCCACATTTCCAGAAGCTTATGAGCTGTTGGACAGAATGAAGGGGTCTCCGTTGCCGGATTCGAGACTGAGAGTCGCAATTCACCGCTTGTGCTTTCGCTGTTAAGCCGCCGCGCGCTAAAAGAGGTCAGTCAAGCTGATGGCCACCAGGCAGTCACGCATGTGAAGCCCTGTTCAGCCTCAGGCTATGGCTACTCTGCGTACGAGCCACGACGAGGACTGGTTGAAGGGAAGTCAGGTCTCGATCATGGTAGGGTTCAGGGGCTTTCGAATTTGGGCTGGCAAAGAAAGGATCCAAAGACCAGCACATGCCTTTTTTTGGACTTTAGAACTAGCGGAGAAACCACAAATGCGCCTTCTGTTATTCTCCATGGTTCATATGTAGGTCAGACATGATCTGCTTGTGAATACTGTATGAATTATGAACCCTAGCTCCCTTTGGGTTCGCGAGCTACAACTCGCAAAATCCGTACCGTCAAGGGCAATTACTTACGTTTTGCTCTCCGTAGTCGTGCGTAGACTCCGGACATCATGAAACATAAGTTCACACCCGAGCACGAAGATGAACGATTGGTTGCCCCGTATTATTTGAGTTGAAGCGGTTATTGCTTGTGCATGCTTGTGCATAGTTGCGCAGAGATGACGTGAACGTTGCTGCCTTCAAGACAGGCATACACAGACCTGATTCACAAGCATGTGCTTCAGCTGTGGACTTTGACGCAGATCCCGTAGAGTCTCTTGTATGCTGAGACGCTTTCTCCAAAGGCAGGACGCATTGTTCCTACATTCTTTCAGTGCATGGTGTCGTGCAGGTTGGCATGCTGTTGCTAGTGTGAGATCGCTTCACGACCATATGATAGGCTTCTGCATGGCCTCACTTAGCTGTCCAAAGAGGAGGATTCTGTCAGGAGCCGGCTGAATTTCAGGCGCCAAAGCCAGCGCCGACTACGCCCATCACAGTGGAAACCCTGCAGGCGGAAAAGGGTTGGACATGGGTTCACCATGACAACATGGCCACGACCTTGCCTTGCACAGTGTCTGTAGCCTACTGCCCTTTGTACTCACAGGCAGCTTGTTCCATCAACAGGGAGATTTCAGCACATAAAACCTTAGCAGATTGCAAAGCCATGACTCAATTGCAGGGAGAGTGGGTCAGCATCATGGGTGCCAAGATCCGCGTTTCCGGCACTGAGGTCTGGTCGTAGATGTTGCTTTGGAGGAACTCGACTTGGCCGATTCGTGTCATGCTTTTGTACCACCTGGTCTTGTGCAAGAGAGACCGGGTTCGCTCCTGGCTGTTTACAGCTTGTTTTGCTGGCAGCGACAATCCGAGTGTGAATGCCGAGTGCAGCAGATGTCTGAAGGAAATGGCAAGACTACAGCTGGCCAATGCAATAGGTCGAGTGGACGGTACCCAGGTCAGGATGTACCGGTAAATGCTGGTCTGGGGAATCCGACTTGACCTTGTGCTTCTGTAGCGGGTCCGCTTCCGACTGTTTTGAGCCTGTTTGCTGGTCACAAAATGTAGGAGTCTTGAACTGGGTGCAGAGGAGGAAGGACTAGACGCTCACAGATGAGACATGCTGAGAATCAGTAGGTTGGTTCTGTCGTTGGCATGGTGTCCAGCAAATTTCCTGACTGCTAGGTCTACTTCAATGGATCCACGGCGGCGCACACCATCCTTTTGAACGAGGACGGTACTGTCCGGATCTTGAACTCCATTTGAGGGCACCGCAATCTTGACATTCTGCTTTTGAGTAGTTCAGCAAGATGATCGCATGAGATGGTTTAATCGTGCGTGAGATTGACTTCGAATGCCCCTGTGCAGCGACCAGGTCTGAAGTGTAGGCCAAATCTGGCAACTCAATGGCTGGCCGTGGTCCCAACAGAGAAGATGGCTGCTTCGAGCATCACTGTGGCCAGTTCTAGTTCGCATGTGCTTCTTGCATGCTGCGACAATTATGTCAGCAAAGCTTGGCGGCTAAAGCAGGCATTGCTTGCTGGTATTCCTTGAGTCAAGACTGGTTCGATGCGTCTTGCTGTAGCAGCATCCGCACAGGCTGGAAAGCGGCAAAGTCGAGTTCAAAGAATCCGACAAGGACATGAGAGTCTACGGCTTGTAGACTGCGAGCATTCTGTTGCTGTCTTTGCAGGGCAGATCGGAGCATATACGTTTTTTCATGTTGTTTTTTTTTGGTTTTCCAGCGACGATGCAACGGGCCACTCTCAATGATGGTTTCTGACAGTTCGCTTGAGGAAGACGGGCAATACGCCATATGGAGCAAGGCAAGCTTTGCAATCGCATGAGCCAGGTTTAACTACGCATACCAGTAGGTTAGTTGTCAAGAATGAGTTAGGATAGGATGATTGAGATCGTTTTTGATCTTTGAGAACTCATGCAGCGGGATCCAATGACTCAACAGCCAAGCGTCGGGAAACTGCTAACAGCAATCCAGACTAGAGTTTTTGGGCAGTTTTTACAGCAGGCTTTCAGTCCACGTCGTCTGGTAGGATTTTGGCAGAAGTCACATCCTGGCCCCATGCGGTAGATCTGGTGGCTGTGAAGACTTACACGCACATGATCTAGGTGCAGGCAAAGCCCATCAAGCGTCCATGACCAGTAAAGGTGAAATCTTGATGTCGCTGTTCCTCCGCAGCAATCTTTGCCCAGATCTTTCCGGATACTCTCTCTCATATCTTGCATCGATTCGCAAGCAACGGCTCCAAAAAGATTTGGCCACTTTGCCGATGAGGCGTGTTTCTAATTTTTGGGTAAAGCAGCAGATGTCGCCAAATTTGTGCAGGCACACTTTTTGGCAGGGCTGAAGAGTCGTTTGTAAAACCCCAGGCTTTGTCCTACCAGCTATGTCGCGCTGCAATGGATGGAGCTTGCTCAGAAGTCTGTGGTGTGGCCCGCGCACAATCCCACGTGGTCTGCACCTGAAGCTGCACTGGCTTTTGCCCAACAACCCTCTTGCTTGTTTGTGTAGCCGCGCTTGTCCTTCTGCAAATGGAATAGAGTCTCAGGCAGCCCAGGCCCGAAAGATGGAGCAACCATGTCCAAACGCAAACCCCAAGCCTTGTGCGGCAAACTCTATCCACGCCACCCGCGTCACCAAGATCAGCTAGGTCGAATGAAACTGGAGCGCTCCGGTCAATCGACCTCCTGGATGCCGGGCCACTGAAGCACGCCATGACGAGTACGAAGTCTCAGACCGATACTGCATTGGAGATGCCACTTGGTTGAGGATGAGGATGACTCTTGAATTGATGCTGCGCCGTGCTCTGCTCTGACGTGCAAGCAGCCGGATATTCTGAATTGTCCGCGAGTGGGGTGATTCATTCAAATTTCGTAGTCGCCCCTCTGCAGCCACTCATGCATCTCGTTGATGTGCTTGCGGTGCTTCTAGATTCTGGTAGGTACTGGTTGCGCCAGACCGTTTGAGCAGTGAATCCCTGAGGCCAAGGACTTTGCTTGACAGCACTGGCCTGTAGCAAGCAGATACATGACTCTTGCGGGCGGCGACTTCGGCTGCATTAGTAATTCCGCTGGCTTGTTTGTTTCGTTTGCTGCTGCGGGCGTGTTTTTTCAAGTTGACAGCCTTTGGCAGCCAGGGACTGATGCGACCGGGTGCCCGGGCCAAGGACAAAGCCCCTGGACATGGCGGGCGAGTGGAAGCAGCACGTGGAGGAGCTGAAGGGCATCTTGGCGGCTGCGTTTGAGACCCCTTGGCTGCACTGAGCGGGATACCAGGGCTTGCGCCAGAAGCATTGCTGCTGCACATGTGGAGCAGAGGCTTCTTCAAAACCGGGCGGCGGGCTTCTGCGTCAGAAAATGTAACAAAACAACGATGGCCAGCAGTATTCGACGGGGAGGCCCCCCGGGCGGCAGAGATGCCCAGCTGCACCCATCCTTGTGGCCCTTCCAGCTTTCAAGGTACCTGCAAGCTTCTTTTGTTAAGACTGTGTAGCTTATCTCAGGCCCCAAAATTGCTCACTGCAGCAGCCGGTCGCTGAAGCCAGGCGAGCTGCCGCTGAAAGTCTTGCACAACATGTCAGGATGTGTCAAGGGGCAGGAGAGCTGAAAAACAGACTTCTGAATTAGGTCCATCTATGATCTGAGCTTGGAGCAGATCATGTCGCCTAAGTGCCCTGGCCAGCATCATCGGAATCATCCCTGCAGCCGTAGGTGAACACCTGCACAATCATGAGATGTAGCAGTCTACGACACAGGGCCAGCCAGATTTTTAAAGTCGGCTTTCAAGGTCTTCGCGCTCAAATCGCAGCCGGCCGAAAGCTCAGGAACCAAGCAATCTTCCACCTGGCTGTCTGTTCGGGAAGCCTGAGTTAAGTGTGATTGGGCTACCCTAGCGGGGCGTCGGGAGGGCGTGCCCTCAACTTCGGGAGCATGTCCTTGAACAGGGGGAAGCAGCATGCAAGTTGCCATTGCCAAAAGTGGCTTGTATGTACAGCAACCAGCATGTGGTTGGAGTGCAAAACGACCTGCCCATCACCATATCACATCCGCCTGCTAAGGTCTAGCGAAGGCCGCAGCGCCGCTCACGGAGTCGAGATAGCAAACCACAGAACAAGCCGCTCAGCTGCATTGCTGCGATTGGATTTGCTAGCTGCAAATGATTCGTGTTGCGTGTGTGAAGGGTCCTCCCTCCTTCTCTTTGCCACACAGATCCCAGGTGCCGTGATCTACAGCTGCACGTGGGCGCCGCTGCGAACACCTCACAGGAGGTCGTAGCCGTGAGAGCAGACGTTGCGTCGCACACAGATGCCGTTGGGAACCAGTCGCTTGCTTAGAAGACCTCGAGGTATGGCGTGAGCCGGCATTTTGGGAGTAAGTTACGGAGTAAGTGCTTGGCGTTCTTGAAAGATTTCACCACCAGGTGCTATTTCATGAAGCGTGCCTGCGGTACCCGCGAGTTGTGATGATTGGCCTTGGAGCTCCGAACATCTGGCCTCATCACTGACATGTTGCCAGCATAGGAATGTATGAATCCAAACCGCAGCCCGAAGCTGAAACGCAAGGCCTGCGTCGGTGACCACGCACAAGCCAAAGCTCCGACTCCCCGCGTGCATCAATTGCTCTCGAACTCCGAAGAGCACCTAGGTCGACGAGCACTGGAGCGCTCCTGTCTGTAGGACTGAAGGAGGATGCGGCTGCCAATCACGCAGCGTCCCAGACCCTGCGTGGGACCAGGTACTGGCCTGAAGACGCATTTATTTGCAGTGGATTCCCCGCTGTGCTCTACCCTGACATGCAAGCACAATCACGTTCGAAACAGTTCGGTGCAGCAAGGGGCATGCATGTCGTCTACAAGCGACCACTCGGGTGTAGTAATCTCGGCCTTGTCATCGTTTATCCTGCTGTCCCCCGTGATTGCCTACGAAAGGATTCCCAAAGTACAGCTTTGCGTCATGGTGAGACACGCTGACGAAACTCAAATGGTGAGTTGCGAATCTCTAGTTCGCAGACGTGCACGGTGTCTTTCCACAGTGTGATTTGAAAGTAAATCGTTGGGTTTGGTCTTGTAGTGGTGCGCGTGAAACACGCAAAGATGCCTGCGGCATCGTCCTGATGCGAGCCATCCACGTGCAAGTTTCTCGCAGCGACTCAGGTGCAAGATTCGTCTGAGCCGCGGCAGTGCAGGAAGCACTGACCCGCCCTCGGACGAAGAATGTGTGCAGGAGCTTCTGTGTCCAAGCCGCAGACAGGGAAGCGGGGAGCGACGGGGTGGAGTCACGATGTTCCAGCGATCCTCTCGCAGGACTGACTCCCCCTTTGAAGTTGAGGTCTCCCGACTCCAAAGAGGTCAGGACGGAGCGCGTGGAGTTTGCTCCGCATTCTCCCCTCCTGCACCTTGGTCATTTTTTTGCCAGGGGAGTTGGGGTGCCACATGTAGCACTTCGTGTTCCAGAGATTTGCTTCGGCTGCAAGGCCGAATCTGCTGGAGTGCCTCTGCGCGCCTCCTTGCCCTGCATCTATCCGGTTGGGGTTGCTGACGAAATCTGACGAAGTTTGATGCTCCCCGCTTGGGTCACGCTTGGTCACGTCATGGAACGTCCGTTGCTTCTGACCAAAATTGCCTTCCGGTCGAAGTGCCAGAGATATTGAGCTGGCGTGCGACATTTTAGCAGACCGCGTTTTCGAAGGCAGA
>CAJNIZ010008775.1:0-14213 GCA_905231905.1 Symbiodinium pilosum
CCCAAACACCTGCGATCAATTAGCATCGTCACGCCTAGTAGTAGTAGTAGTAGTAGTAGTAGTAGCGGTGGTAGTTGATAATCCGTAAGGGAGGGTTATGCAGATCATTTTGTTTCATCTCATTACTTTCCATGATCCCGACACCCACCCCCCCGATTTTTTGTGAGGCCATCCAAGCTTGCTGGAGTTACGTATATCATTTTGTTGGCAAAAAGGGGGGGCGGCTGCGCTCCCCCAGCCCCCCCGCCTTTTTATAAATGACATCCATGCTTCATGTTCTCATCATCTTCATGTTTTTCATAACTGTCCATCATTTTCAACATCAGTTTTCATAGTTTTTTCATTGTTTTCATCGATTTCCATCATGTTCATCATCATCATCATCATTTTTCATAATTCTCATTTTGTTTGACAATTTTCCTTTTCATTGTTTTTCATAATTTTCAGCATTTTTCTTCATTATTCTCATCATTTTCTATTACTTTCATTCTTGTTCATTTTGTTTCATCACTTGTCATCATTGTTCATTATTTCTCATCATTTTCATCATTTCTCATCACTTTCAGTACTTTCTTCATTTTCAGCATTTCTCATGATTTCTCATATTTTAGAATCACTTTTTATCATTTTCTTTATCATATTCATCCTTTTCACAATGTTTCATTATTCTCCATAATTTTTCATCAGTTTCCAAGAATTTTGAATCATTTCCTATCGTTTTCACTATTTGTCATTAGTCTTTATATTTTCATCATTTTCTTATTGTTTTTCATGATTATAATTCTCATCATTTTTCTGTCGATCATTTTCAGTACTTTCTATTTTCCATCATTTTCATGATTTTCTAGAACTTTGTTATCATTTTCATCATTGTTGACAATTTTTCATGTGTCTGCTCTTGACAAGTTTCTATCATTTCATCATTTTTCTCAGTTTCATCATGTTCATTGCGTTTTCTATTATTTCCATCATCTTACATCATTTTCATGATTTTCATCAATCTTCACATATTTCGCTTCAGAATGGCGCTCTCATGTGAGGCGTCTTTGATTCCAGGCCCCCAGAAAAAATGAGAGTCACAAACAAAAAAGCAAAGTCACAAAACAAACTCCACCCATACTTGAGGCCCCCGAAAAAATCGTGTTATTGAGGACCCAAGCAGCTGCTGGACAACCCACTGCAGCAATGATTGCCTGGCCTCCTTGAGCAAGCGGTTTCATGAGAAATCGATAGTTTTTGACTTGACCTGAAGCCTGAGATCCTCAAGCATAAGGTCCTTGAGGCAAATATTCAAATTTAACATTCTAGTAAGAGTTGCTCGCTTTAGGAAATCAAATTAGGTGTATTTATTCTATTATTCTCAGAACTATTTTTGACCGCGCGACTCGCACAATTAAGGGCCTTCAAACGACTCAGGAGGTGCTGAATCGTTAAGACGGCCCACACTGATCACTGATCGGGATCAACCATTCATGCGCCTTGATGGCTGCAAGCGGTCAAACCCTGCCCACGCCCATGCTTCAATTCAACTTTGGGGGAAGGCCTCGAAACCTTGTGCGTGAACTACTCTTCTCAAGCCGAAGCTGCAGCATGTGCTGAACTTACATGAGTGGCTGTTCTTTGGAGCTCGAGACTCGCAGGTGCCGAACGCACAGGTGCTGTCATAAGGGAATGCTGACACCAGGAATCCGCTTGACAAGGCTTCATTTGCCATTCACTTATAAGGGCACAAGGAGCAGCCCAACAAACTTGAGCTAATCCCAAACAAGCTCAAGATGTTTATGGAAAATTCGCTGGGGTCTAGGACCTGGAGTGTGGAAAACAAGTATGACTGGCTGTCGAATGCCGGCCTGTGACCTGCTAAGGGTAACGTACTTGGGTCATGCCTTTTTTGGTCTTGGCCTCGAGAGGTGGAATGGCATTAATGCGCAGTGCGGTCAACATGTGCCTCAGAACTTGTTTGCTTCCGCCACAACAAGTCTCAGCTTTTCAGTTACTGCCATGGACATTGCTTAGCATACAAAAATGGCAACCAGATCCCAATGCAAGCGCTTTCAGGTCTTGCATGGGACGATACTCCAAAGAGTGCTCCTGGTCAGTTGGAATCCAAGGCGGGTCAAGGGCCTTGAGTTGTTCCTGGATGGGATGCCCATGTTTTGAACTGGGACTGGAACGAATGGTTCGTGTGTCGCATTCAGATTTGTGAAGGAGCGTCCGCTTGGCGTTGATAAAATGTCTTCGGCAAGTGCTCTGGGGGCACATGGAAACCCAGCTATGAAGAGATGCGGATGGGTTCGCATGTGCAAAACAAGACTCAGACAAATCACCTTGGCGTGGGCCTTTGCTCAAGTCAATATCTCATGAAGATGCTTAAGCAGGAGGAAGTTTTTGGTGACGCAAAGACTGGTTTTACTTGGACAAATTCTAGGCATTTTGTCCAGAACTTTTTGAGTTTTCAGCTTAGCATTGTGCCAGCTAGCATGTGGCGCTGGAGTTGCGGCATTACTTGCTAACATGTAGGTGAGAGCTTTTCAGTTGGACTTGGCGTGCTCTTGCCTCCATGGTGAGAGTGGGAATTAGGTGCAGCACTGATTCTTTGCTACTACTAGGGAGGTTCTGGGATCTAGTCTGCCATGGTACGTCATAAGGATGATTGTATGACTGATAACAGATCAAGCTTCGAAACGACCATCAGTATCAAAACCAACCTTTTCCAACAATGACCTGGCCTCCTCATGCCTGACGATCTGTGCGTGTCATTATTGGGCTGTGATCAGGCCATGCCTCTCCTGTGCAGAAGCCATGCTAAGCATGATTTGATTTGGCTGGTACGAATGATCAGAGATGACTTTCCAATCAAAAATAACACATCTTGTCGGCATTGGGTTGAGAAATGTGCGCAGTCAATGGCTTTCCAAACATTGAGCAGGTTGGAATGTGTCTCAGGGCAGCGCAAATCCGGCCACTTTTGCAAGTCGTGCCTGCCGGTTCGACTGTGATGCAATGCACGCCTAGTAGCCATTCCTCGTTTTTGGTATTGCCATGTGGCAGTACAGGGAGAGGTTCCCTGGCCGCTGCACAATCTTGCAGCGGACTCATTTGTGCAGCCTGTGCATCTACGTTCAGAAGCACGTTGCTGATCGAGCAGGCGCCGCAAAAACCGAAGCGCCTCTTCAAGCTGCGGACTTGTGGTCATTGGTTAGGGTGCATGTTTCTGAACCGCCTAGCAGATATCTATTTGAGTCCTTCCGCACCTAGGTCCAAGTTCTCAAGTGGCTCAATCGGCAGCAACGTCACCTCAGAACCGCGAAGCCCATCTACTGTCTCTTGGCCGCGGTGGCTGTTTTGGGGTATATTCCAGACCTTCTGCAGCACTTGGGCAGCGTAGCTCCCGATGTGCCTTTGAGCTTCCCTTTCAAGGGCGCAACATGCAACAGTGCGCTTTCCATCTAGTAGTGGATTTGGCAGGGCCCTCTCAGATGCAGCAAACGCTCTGTCGAAGGACATCGCGTTCGTAGTTGCGGTCGTGTGGTCAAGGTTGTGGTCGTCGTAGTCCTGGTGGTTGTGATCGTGGTAGTGGTCGCGGTTGTTCTAGTTGTTGGGGTCGCTCGTGGTTGTTGTCTTGGACTGCGGTGATGGTTGTGGTGGTGATGCTGGTATGACACCAAATGACCAAATGGTGTTTGGCTCAAGGCTCAAGACTGGATTGCTGTCACTGCAAAGGATTCATCCGGCTTGCCGTGGACTCTGGAGAGTGGTTGGTTGATCAAACTGTATATTTGGATAGGTTGATCGTTGATATTGTGATTATGAATCCTACATGATTGCGGAGCAGTAAAAGATTCAGTGCCTTGTAGATTGAGTCCAGAATGGAATGTGGTCGCACGTCACTTGGAGGGTAAATGAAACTGCTTCCTCCTCCCACATAGAATGGTGAGATTGACAAGTGTGAAGATTAGAGTTGGCAATTGAAAAGGTATGTGGGACTGTACAAGCCACTGGCTAGAGGGCTAATGTATGAGGCTGTCAAGAATCCTAAGGAAATCATTGACGAACTGTGTCAAAAGTATGACATGCAGCAAAGTAATTGCAGGAATGAACTCACACCGTTTTGAGGACACTGGGCATATCTACCGGCCCAGATCATTGATGGTTCAGCTAGAGTCGATGTGAAGACACTGTCAATGGTTTTGAGATTTGGCGTAGATTGAGTAATCAGTTTGCATTACCTGAGAGTGCCAAAACCACAAGCTTGTTGAATGAGATTTTGTCGTCACCACCGGTAAAGGGATCACTTAGCAAACATTTTTCTGGGTCGCGTAGCAATTTTTGAGTGAGTGAGTGAGTGAGTGAGTGAGTGAATGAATGAGTGTCAAGCTGCACTTACGGTGCGGCCTGCTGCCCACATCCCTCTCAACATCTCAGGGAGGCTCCGTAAACGTCATGGCCCCCTTCCGTCACAGAGTTCAAGCGCGGGAAAGTAGCTAACATGTAGCTGCGGGTCGCGTGGTCCTTTTTTCTGTAATTGCCGAACTTGTACGTATGGCTCAAGAACAAAAAGCGTTTCAGGTGTTCTGTTGGTAACTTTAAGTTATCAGCCGTAGCCTTTTCCCGCCATGTCCTAGACACCCTTTCGATAATCCTGCAGGTACTCCGGTCAAGCGAACGCAGCCACGGCTAGTGGTCCGCCAGGGACTGCTACGCCGGTGCCGACCGCACCTTTGGATAACGCCAGCCTAACAGGCAGTCGCTGTCCTTGATGCAGCAGCAGCAGAGGTACCCGTGCCTGGCTGAGACATGTCCCTTGATCAGGACAGTGTGACTGGATTAGCGACACCACATTTTGTAGATGCAGGGCTCCATGTTGCCTCCAACCAGTTTAACAATCTCCATCAAGACCAACGCTCTGTGACTCTTCAGCAGATGAATGTTCATGTTGCCCATGATCGCGCAAGTGGCCTTGAAAATCTTGCAGAGTCCAGGCACAGGCAAGCATTGATGGAATATCAGACGTCCTGTAGGGAGAGGATCGGTTTTCTGAAAATGGAGATGGAAGCTAGACGTTTGGGATTACAGTCCGAGCACGCCGTCGCCAGCAGTCAGTTTGCTAATGCTATGCGTGAAAGTGAAGCAAGACTCCAGCATGGCCAGCATCAACTTGATCAGGCTCATAATGTAGGAAATCATTACAAGGCGGAAGTGTCAGAACTGCGCAATGCATTGTCTCCTGCCGAGAAGAACTCAGCGGATCAACTTTATCGGTTTCAGGCACGATCCCGCCGGGCGGAAGCCCAGGCCCGTGTTCGTGATGAAGAACATGCTGCCCAGGAACTGTCATCTACGATTGCCAATCTTAGAGAAGAGCGTGATGCGTCTAGGAAAGCGCAAGATGATGTATTCATAAGAATTCCAAGTCCCATGCCTGGTAGCAACGCCGCAGGCCCTTTCGTAGGCCCCATGCAAGAAGGCGGTGTTGGGTCAGCAAATCCTACTGAGCACTATCACATCTCGTCTCCGCCAGGCCTAAAGCCAGGGCCTCCTCCGCCAGCGCCCCCAGGTCCGCCTAATGAGGATGACGATAACGATGATGATGATGAAGATGACGAAAGGCGTAGGCAAAAGGACAGGAAAAAAGCAAAAAGAAAAGGAAGAGGCGAGATAAGTCAAATAAGAACAAGAAGGATGACAGTGATGACGAAGGCCCTGACAAAGATGAGAGGCCTAAGAACAAGCCTGTCTTCCCCAAGTTCCCTCTTCCAGAACAGTGTCGCAACTGGAGGATCCGTGTTTGCGACGCAGTTGTTGCTTCTTCGATTCAGCCAGACGTTGCTTTCGGGTGGTTGAGTGCAGTTTGGGACAAGGATTCCACGGAAGAAGATCTTCGCGGCCCGAAAGGGTTCGCCACTTTGGGTGCGGAGATCCTGTCGGCTGTTACAAACATTCTTGAGGGTGACGTTGCAAGACGGATGGATACCCTTAAAAAGAAAGCGGCCAACGCAAATAGGTTAGTGCGAGGTCGTCTGATCTTGTTTAAGCTTCATGAGTTCTTCACGACCAATGCCCTTCATGGTTCGGTTTATGACATAGAGGATTTGCTCTCGGTAAGTCTGGCAAATGAGAACCTGGTTACTTTCTTGAGGAATTGGGAAACCGTTCTTTCAGGGATTCAGAAATCACCAGATGAAGCATTCCTTGAGCCCCTCATCCATCGTCAGGTCAAGAAGTGTAGAGCGCTTCAACATGATACCAACATTTACGAAAGAGCTGCGCAGGGTTCAGCGCAGCGGTCTTTCAAATTCTTGTATGACGCAGCTAATGCTCACGTAAACCGCAAAAGATTAGAAAAGAATCATGAGAGGATTGATTGCCAGGCAGACAGGCGCTCCTTCTACACCAGCCGCTGCCCGCGTGCCGAAAGGCTACTGCTTCTCCTTTGTGAAGAGTGGTGCGTGCAACAAGGGTGACAGCTGCAAGTTTAAGCGTGAGGTTCCCCGGGAGCGTGGTCGTCAACCGGGTAAAGGCACGCCCGAAGGAGGACGCTCCCGATCGCTTTTCTCCTTGATCGCATTTACCTTGCTTGAAGAACTTACAGATTTGATTGACCTTGTTTCCTCCGGTACTACTTTGTGTAGAGTCCTTCATAAGGGCAAGTCAAGTACACCTGCTGCGTCCGATGCTGAGTCTGGGAGTAGCAAGAGGGATAAGAGCAAGCGGAAAGAGGGAAAGAAAGGTGATAAGAAGGAAAAGAAGGGACGCAAGTCCTCCAGATCTAGCTCTCTTAGTTCCAAGAGTAGCCGCAGCTCGAAGAGCAGCAAGAGTTCTCGAGGTTCTAAAGGTAACAAGGGCTCAGGCAAGGGGGCTCCGCAGCTTTCAATCGCCTCCTAGGAGCTATGTTAGCTGGTTCGGCGCCTCAGGCCGACGCATTTCCCGGTCAGGTTTGCCAGATCAGTGCCCGCGTAGTCCCGGTCTTGCGTGCCCAGCGCTTTCCGTAAGTTTCAATGATGTTCCTGAGTACATGAATGTTCCGATCAGGGGGTACGGAAAATTTGAGTTGACCAAGATTGGTGAGGACCCAAGATATTTCTACGAGAAGGAATTTCCAGTTGGTTACAAACCACCTACGTGCCATCAATCCATTAGAGACGCTCAAGCTGCAGCAAAGATGTTCTGGGCTACAATTGTTCAAAAGCCGCATCATGTTCCCGCGAAATGCAAGTATGAGTGCGACGCAAAGTTCAGATGTAAGCATTGCATTCCCGCGGACCTAACGGTCTCGCGCCCAGCGCGTAGTTCCAGCAAGCTTCCTGCCTTGGATATAGAATGGATATGGGGCGCGGGAAGCGCGCAAGATCTTATTTCGGAACGTGATCTCTCAGGGATGACGGCAAGGGATTCGGATCACCCAATCAGCAGCATGACAGCCAATGGCCCCGGCCCCAGTTCGGCTGACAAGCAATTTGCAGTCTATGTTCCTTCCATAGGGATAGCGTCGGATCCTTATGTTCTTCCGGACACTCCAGCTGTTCTATCAATAGGTCAGAGATGCATGGGCGAAGGTTTCGATTTCGTACGGAAAGCATACAGCAAACCATATCTCAAAATGCCTAGAGGTGAAGAGATATATCTTGATGTCAGGGATAACGTTCCTTACCTCAAATCGTGGCCTGAGAACACTGCAGTCCCTGCCTCACACGTACCGCAATGTGCAGTGCAAACGCCTACTCAAAGGAAAGGTCCTGCTCTGGACGAGTCAGAGTTGCAAGCAAAGAAGCTCCTGGCAAATCAGGATTTCAGTCATAAGTCGTGCTTGGGTGTGATTAGCAAAGCAAAGTTCAAAGGCCAAGGCGCCCAACGCAAGGCAATCACTACTACAGCGAGCGGACCTAGCGGTTCTGCGCAGTACGCGGTCTTGGGTGTATATTGTCACGGTGGTGTCGCTGGCGTCACAAACGAGACTAATGACCGTCCTGAGTTGACCAAGTACGTATGTGCGTACCTAAAGTCAAAAGGTGTTGATGAGCCTTGTTCACGCATATGCATCAATCATGGGTCATCAGTCAAGGCTCACAAGGGTGCCCGTATCAAGTTCGACTCTGTCAACCTTTTGATAGGGTCAGGAGATTACAGCGACGGAGATATTTGGATCAACGATGAGATGAGAACGTTCAGGACAACGGCGTTCGAAAGAAACTGCCAGATGGGTCTATGGGTCTAGGAGGAATCGTGGGTACCAGGAACAAGCTTGTCAGATTCAACCCAAAAGACTATCGTTGTGTTGAAAAGTGGCAGGGAGATCGTTGGTCACTTACTGCGTATATCACAAATTGTCAAGTGAAGAACATGAGGCGTTGCGAAGGCTAGGATTCGTGATTCATAAGACAAGACTGCCTACGTCGCGCGCACCAAGCCTAGTGACTCTGATGATGACCTTACCCCTTACCCTGTTCGAGTTCTATGAAAGTGACAGGACCAAACCAAAATCGATCCCTCCACGAACCAAGCCTGAAGTGAAGATCATACCTTCACCGAAAAAGAAAACAAAAGATATCATTCATCCTCCAGAGGGCTTACCTGAGGATGCGGACTATATCGCAGGGTTCCACCAGATGTCGGAGCTGCGTCGCCTCCTGAGAAGGCTTCCTCGGAAGCTCCGCCCGCTGCGTCAAAAGCAGATGAAGAGCAGAGAAGTAGAAGGGTTGAAGTGCTAAAGAAGGAGGCTAAGTCCGCGAGACATCTCTTGTGTCACAAGCCGAAGAATCCTTACTGTGAAGTCTGCAACAAGCTAAGATGTATAAAGCGCCTTCATATTCCGGAAAAGGCGTTACTGCGAAGGAAGCTAAGGAATTCCGGGGCCACATCACCGCAGATCACGTAGTCCTCTATCGTGATGATGAAAGCGTATTGAGCATTCAGGGCTTGCCCTTGTCATAAAGGACGTAGCAACGACTTTCATGCGTGCGTACCCACTTATCAATTTCACATCAAGGCCGATTCAGTTGGATCTTTTTGTAGTGACGACGCAAAAGAGTTGGTCAAGGCTGTCTTTAGGTTGGCGCCATGAGCTCAGCAAGGCCTACGTACATCAATCCAATGCCATTGCGGAACGAGCAGCCCCTTCCTCAACAGAAGGCGCACGCACGAACCTGCCTCAGGCCGGGTTGTCACATGTGTATTGGCCTCACGCACTTGAGAACACGTCTGTTCTACGTTCAACCTGGTCCACCCAAATGGACCGCAGTACACTCCATGGTTCAAAAGATTCGGCGTGAGATACTATGATGCGGTGGCGCTTTAGGTAGGAGATGCGGTGGTGGTAGAGGATCAAGAAACCCCGATCATATTTCATCGTACCTGTGGGCAGCCATGTCCAAAAAGCAGAAGGACCAGTCGAGGAGGCAGCGCGTGATGTTGCTCTTGAGGCACTTGAAGCAGAACACTCAGACAAGTCGAAGCCTCCCGCCGGTGCGTCTTTCAGCAAAGATTTCTGGGAGATCAGGGGAGACAAGTTGATTAGGTGTCATTGTAATCCCCCAAGGGAAAAGTTCTCATCTGATCTCACGGATTGTCCAATTGATATCTCGCATCTAAGCAAGTCAAGAACAACAAAGATAGTTCAAATTGGTGGGACGAACATCATCAATCGTGATGACGAATGGCGTAATGTCCGCGCAAGGAACAAGAAGTATTCCTTCAAGTGGATTGGCCAAACAATCTAAGGATAGTCAAATTGCCCCTGCTAGCAAGGATTACCCCTCCATGCCTATTGTGTCAGAGCCCGAGGCTGAAGCTGAACACAGGGAACAGCTTCAGAGGCACCATCCTGTTACGGAAGAGGAGATCAGAGACCTTATTGCCATGGTCGCGAGGCCCGTTGGTCAAAAGGAATTGAGGTCCAATCCTAAGGCGCAAGTGTCCCTTGATGTTGAGTGGGATAAGCTTATGCTCAAGAAAGCATGGGGTATGGGATCAGTTAGGGAGTGGGAAGACGTGTCCAGAGAGGCAAAGAAGATAGGTAAGAAGGTACATGTTTTTAAAGTGTTCGAAATTTGCGTCGAGAAAGGGAGTGAACTTCCTGAAGGCAACCATTTGAGAAAATTCAACGGTAGAATTGTGTTCCAAGGCAACAATGTCGAGGATGAGAACCCAGATACTGCTCTTTTCAGCGATTTAGGCACTAGCCCAGCTACCATGGAAGCAGGGAAAAGTCCTTGATGCCTATGGACATGTGCCAGGGAACGTTTGCCAACAAGCTGACGGCAAACAGGCGTACGCCCAAACAACCCTCAAAGGCGTTGAAACATGGGTTAGACTTCCGCGTGAAAGATGGCCTGAGCATTGGGATGGAAAGTACAAGGATCCTGTAGTACGTTTGCATCTTGCTCTATACGGCCATTCAGATTTGGGAGGTTTCTGGAAGCAACATTGTGAAAAGATGCTAAAGGAAGTTGGATTCGAGCTTGTGTTCCGTGCTGCGTGGCCCTCAGTGCTTTATCGCAAGGGTCTTCAGATGTTGCTTGCCGTCTACGTCGACGACTTGAGGATGGCACGACCTAAGGACAATGTGGCAATGGGTTTGAAGCTGATAGGTTCTAAGATCGACATGGATACCCCTGCTCCTTTAGGTCGGTATCTTTGTTGCGAACATGTGTCTAGGGACTCAGCCGTTACTAAACAAGATCATCCATTTGCCCATGGATGTGACAAAAGCATTCCTGACCCCGCAGCTACCCCCGCCAATGCCGCCGCAACAGGGAAGAAGGTGTGCCTGTTAGGCGTCATCTCCAGCCAAGGAAGACTCTTTATCGACCGTCGAAAGAAGAGTCAGCTCTGATGCAATTGGGTGACCATAGATGCGCCCAAGCATGCTCTCTGTCCGGGGGGACACTGACTGAGGCCTGGGATAGCGCAAGTCATGGCAGCAAAAGGTCTGAGCTGTGGACAGGCGACACATACCTCGTGTCCAATGAGCGCGACAAGCAATCTGCAGTTGCCGCAGTTGCAAAAGGTCAAGAATAGGAACAAGAATGAGGCCAACAAGCAAGCCAGGGCCCAAAGCTTTCATGATGTTAATCAGTTAAGCAATAATAAGGGAGGTATGTGCAACAAGGCTAGAGAAGTGGTTTACGATATGAGTTCGTTCCTCCAACGAGCCGCTCATAAGTACAAGTCCCTTGTCCCTCCAGAGTTTCGTGATCTCAAGAAGGTTGCTACACGCTTTGCAGAGGACAAAATTGCACGACCGACTAACGTCGTGTCAGAGCCTCAAGGCAAACTCGCGCCCATCGCGAGCAAAGTATTGATGAAGCTTCTATTTGCCGCAGGAATGGCCACGTATGACCTTCTTCGAGCCGTTCAGGGATTAGCCAGTAGTGTTACTAAATGGTCTAGCGATTGCGATAAAGCCCTACATAGACTAATGTGTTATGTGCAATCCACACTCGACATGAAAATGTCGGGATTCATTGGGGATGCCATTCATGAGTGCAAGTTTTGGTTGTTCGCAGAGAGTGACCATGCCGGCGAACATTGGCAGCCTTTTATGTTTAGTGGGTCCGAACACATATTTCCGATTAGCCGCTTTTAGCAAGAAACGAACAAGTGTTGCGTTGAGCTTCAAGGAGGCAGAGGTAGTCTGCGCTAACGTCTCGCTCCGTGCCTTAGGATTACCTGCTTCCGCCATATGGGGGATCCTACAGCAGGCGGGGGGAGATAAGGCGCAGCGAAATATCGATTCAGCGCACTCCCAAAGGGTCAAATCATGCAGTAAGCCCATTAATTACTCTACCTAAACATAGCGACGCGGCGCTATCCGCGATACGTCATGAAGGACATACCCTCATTGATGGTAGAATGGTTGAGAATGGTTGAGGTTTACTTCAACAAAAACGATATCAAAGTACCTCGTGAGAGAGAAACCTATCCCTTGAGAGACGTATGGGTCGTTCAAAAGAATAAATGGATTCACCTCCAAGAAGCTGTTGCCTGGGAGGAACTTGCCAATCGCACCTTCGTGCCTGATCAATCCTATTGTTGGTCTATCGTAGATCAGGATCAGAGTACAGGCGCCGCGCGAGAGCGGAGGCAGACCTTCATATGGAAATACTTGGAGTCAGGGATTCGGGGGGGTACCGCTCTGAGAAGCGTGATCCTGTAGCGAAGCCTGATGATTATGGTTTGCTTGTAGCTGCGCCGCGCTCTATCCAGCCCGTCATTCTTGAAGACAACCAAGCTACGATAAGGAGCCTGGAGTCCGGCAAGTCCCCCGCATTCAGGTATGCTGACAAAACTCAAAGTATTGAATCTTTGATGGGTCTCGGAATAGTTTAGGAGAAAACATTATGTCCTCGCGTACGTCAACACATCGCCTCAAGCTGCAGATATCCTTACAAAACATTAACCAGCGCGGATAAGTGGAACAAGGCCCCGAAGCTTTTATCCATGCGTAGAGAAACTACCGCATCAAGGAAAGTGCCGCCTCTTCCCGCCGGGCCAACGCCACGGCAAGAAGGCCCGAAGCTGAATTCAAACGAGTTATCGTTGAAGTATGCTGCAGCCATGACTCGTTTCTTGGACGTATAGCTGAGAAGGACTTTTCGGAGTGTGAACTATTGCGTATCACCGAGGGAGATGATATCAAGGATATTGACACTAGGAAGAAGATTATTGCATGTTGCAAGGAGCATCATCGCTTGGGTACTCCAGTTCTGGTTTGGGCCAGCCTACCGTGCGCGGGAGGTACCGCTTGGTCACAGGCAGGAAGTTCACCAAACTTTGGGCCTCCTGCGTAGACTTGCGCGACGGTCTAACGGCTTGTCAGCCCCTCACATGTGTCGAATGGCCAAGATCTTGGTAAGATAAGCGTAACCTTAACAAGGTCCATTTTGATGGTTGCAGGTTTGGACTCACTGACTCCCATGGTACACCCGTGAAAAAGCCATGGACGTTTGCTACAGACTGTAAAGAACTAAGACAAGAGTTCGATGGCAAAATATGTAGGAAAGATCATGATCACGCCAAATGTCTTAAAGACAGGGAATCCTACAATCGTGCCATCGTGAAGTCCATCCATAAGGCTTTCAAGAAGCATCAATCAAGGTTGCAAGGTCAGCAGGACTATTCCCGTGTACTCCCAGTAGCAACTGCCACTCGAACCCGCGTTCCCCTTGCATCCTTCTCCGATCAGCGTCGGACAATGGCTGCCTCATCTTCTCAGGTGCTCACGCTCGCCGAAAGAAAGAGCCGTTTTGCTGCCTTCACGGCTGCCGTCTCCGACCCTGATCGCTGCGCTGACGCGAAGGCAGGACTTACCGAGCCGGCCTGGGTCAAGGATGTGCTGAAGGCTGTGGTCGGGCCAACGTCCGACGATGACCGCCTTGGCATGTTCCTTGATTTCATCCCGAACATGGAGTGGCTCCACCTCCGCGGCGAGATGCCAAACGCGGACTGGCCCGACATTGTGGAGGAATGGTGCTCCCGCTTCGGCCTGAAGTTTGATCTGCCGACCGGAGAGGGGTCCCGGATTGTCAGTGACGCCGCCCTAGCGGGCTGCGCACAGTTGCTGGTAACACCGTCCGTGACATGGCGGTGATAAGCTGCGGCACGTACAAAGCTCCGCGTGCTCTCGACATTGCCCGTATGTATGACATTTGCCATCGCGTCGTACATCTTCGAGACGGACTCGGGAACCTACCAATGATATCTGATGTGTTGCACACTTGGGGATTTCTTCACACCATGGTTCGAGAGAATGGCCCCTCTGACCGAGATGAGAGGACACATCATCGTCGTCGGCGACTCAGGGCTTGCGCTTTGTGCCCATCAATATGCGCTGGGGCAAGGGGCTCAATGTGATTGCCGGGGACTGGAAAGCATTGTGGGCAACAATCCGTGCCAGAACTACCCGGGCAGGATCGACTTCATCGTCTCCTGGTCTGGAAATGACGTGCGCAGGCCCTATGGTTACTTGGAGTACGCTAACGCTCGCTCGAGCAAATCCAGGATCGCGTGCGTTGGCCTGCTAAGCAAAAGGCCTGAGTGCAAAGGTCATTGGGTCGAATGCAGCCCACGACTGCGTCATAACCTTCGTCGGCGTCCCAGAGAATTCCGTGCCAACTACACCGGAGGTGGAGTGAACCTTATTTCATGCATCACGTTTCCATGTGTTTTGTTTTACGCCTTCCAAAACACATGTGCACATTTTGGCTTTGTTTTCC
>CAJNIZ010008776.1:0-11946 GCA_905231905.1 Symbiodinium pilosum
GGGTTTGCCCGTTTAGGGTTTAGGTAGTTGCTGTGAGCTTCTGACAGCTATGAGTGCGGGTTCAGGATTAGGGGTTTGGGCTGGAGATTTGAGGTTTGGGATTTGAGGTGTTCGGCTTAGGGTGTAGGCTTTTAGGATCTCTGCAGCTATACCGTTTTTGTGGGGCTTGTAATCTTTGGGTCTTTCTAAGGATTGTGGGCCGGTATACGCTGAGCCAAGTCTCTCACAGTGTATACATGCAGGATCATGCAGGGGGAGGTTCCTCCAATAAGGTACTCTTTTGGGCTGTCTGAACAACACGGATTAGAATATTTGGGTGCCTATTTTAAGGTTCGTAGATATGCATATAAATATAGGCACACACATGAGTGTTTCTTGAAGGGGTTTCGATAGCATGGGCCTCACAATGTTGATAACAAATACTGATACGGGGATATGGAGTTAGATGGCATCTCACTCTGCGTTGAGCAAGCCGATCCGTACTGGCAACGTTGTTTCTTCTAGCCAAGAGAAAGGATAGAAGGGCTGTTTCCATAACACTGACACGGATTGACGCTGCTCACAACATATTTGTCGCCCAGTACCAGGGCGCAGATTCTAGGCACATTGGTTTTTCTCAAAAGGATGGATCCCTTTGGGAGTCTTAATAATAAGGAATGCATGTATTTCGGATGGCACTTTCCTATCAGAATATAGCACTTTCCATGTTCTTTTCCATTATTCCCTAAACCCTAAACCCCATTATAGCACTTTCCATTTCCTTTTCCATCATCCCAATATACCCTGCGTGCAAAAGGCCTCCGGACTTCTGTCGGCCACCTCGGGTCCATGTCATGTGTGCGCACAGACAAATATGGAGGTTTCCCAAAATTAGGGGTACCATTCTGGGGTCCTTTTAATACGGACTGTAATATTTTGGGGTCTATATTGGGGTCCCCCCATTTTTGGGAAACTACCATATGGTGAACTCCAGTTGAAGAATCCTCCCACTTGAGCCTCAATCAAGGCTTTACAACTGAAATCCTATGCCCATAACCTTGTAAGGAATTAGAACTGCCAGACACTATGGCCATCTGAGCTATAATCTACACTCCGAGTATCCCCCTTAATAACCCCGACACTACTCCCAATATAATCCCCATATAACCCCTCCTGTAGGGAGTTTACACTATAGCTAATTTAGACCCATAGTATAGAACTTATAGCACATCCCGTCCACAAAGCCCAGGAACGACTTCGAAACATACCCCACTTGCCGTCCAGTGGCACTTGCATCAGTTAGTCCTGCCAGCAAGCACCTTCATCTTGGTTCTTAATGGGGAATAAGGGAATATAATTCCTGCAGAATCCCAACGTTGCATGTTCCCTTTCTCCCTGCTACTAACCAGCAAGTCATTGTTGTTGTTCTTCTAGCCTCTTTGGCTGTTCAAAGTGAGCCTTTTCCGAGGATTCTGAAGGCTGCTGCCTGGAGAGTGCCAACGCTGTTTTTTAGTAGTGTTGCGTTTTTGAGGCTTCAGCTGCTTTTCATGCATGTCTCTTGTGGCGGCTGTTGGTTCAGTCCTCCCCACGCCAGAACCGCAGCCGGCTGCCCGCACGTCTGCTCCAGAAGCTGTTCGACCTGCGCATGTTGCAAGACTGTGGCGCAAAGTCCCCAATGTCGATGTCAATAGTTAAAGGTAGCCTAAGACATCGAACAAGCAGTTGTCTTGTCTTCGCTGATTTTTAGACAGCTTTAGCTTTGCCAAGATTCTCCGCCAACCTTGTTAAAGGTCGGGAAGGGCTCAGAAACGGCTCGCATGACCTCGTGACTCACGCAGATTCCGGTAGACATATTCTTTAGGATGCCTACATCGAGCTTGGCTTTTGTCTTTGATGTCACAGAACAACATGGTGGCATGCAGAAAATCGCTCCAATCGCTGACGTCGAGCATGCCCAGCAACTGCATTGATTGATGACCTCTCCCCGCAATGGAACAAATGAGCCAACGCATGCCAAACGGAAAGGTTCGGAGTTAGGAGCCATGTGTGTACTTTTGCCGAACTGCTTAGGCGTGCGGAGTAAGCCCCAGTCACGACAAACACATTGTTGCCTCGATGATGCACTTGTCTTGAGTTGCGGCTTTGCATGCTTGACGGTGATGCCAAATCATGCCACATACGTCTGCTGCGCCTGTACAAGCAACAATGCTAACCCTACAGCAAGAGCAGTATCCAGCAGCCTGATCCTTCTGAACCATGGACCTCTCAACTCTAAACCATTCAAGGTTCAAAGTATACTGCATATACATATATATATATACATAAATATAAGTATATATATATATTATCACGATATGGTAGTTTCCATGTTCTTTGCATGATTCCTATTTACTTCCTATAATCCCCACAGAACCCTTAGGTCACAGGTCCCCACGCTCTGCCAAACCCAGGAGCTGGGATTGGACCGCAGGTCCTGCATCAGCTCCACCGCGTTTGCTGGGTTTCTTATACATTTGGTTATATGGGGACACCAACCATACGGATTCTATTTAGGGGTATTACAGTAGTTTAGGGTTTAGGGTTTTAGGGTTTAGGGTTTTAGGGTTTAGGGTTTAGGGTTTTAGGGTTTAGGGTAATGGAAAAGAAAATGGAAACCACTATAGTATATTGGGGTCTACTATAGTATATTGGGGTTATATGGGGATAATGGAAAAGAAAATGGAGGCTACTATATTACTACAAAGGGATTTGTTCCCAAAAGCCTTGGCAGTGGTAGCAGCAGTGCTAGAGCAGCGGGACTAGGAGTGGCAAGTAGTGCAGGCAGCAGTACTATGAATAGGAGACGCCATGCTTTGGAGTAGTTCGCAGTTGTTGGAGGAAAGGCAGCAGCCGCAGCAACCGCATTGTTCTTGTTAATTATTAGTATGATTGTTGATTATTGGTTATTATCAGCGGAAACTAGTAATCGTCATCGCCTGCTGTTATTAGCACGACTGCAGTTACTTGTAATGTAGTACTATCGCGAATCTCATGAATTCAAAAAGCCTTTTACATGAGGCTGTGCTGACCAGATCGGTCACGGGTGCCCAATAGTTCTAAAGCTGCGGGGTTCGTTCATAGCGACCTAGTCAACCACACTGTTTGTGGAGATTATTTGGGGGGTGTATATGGGTGGTTCCCAAAAGTAGGGTCCCGTTTAAGTACTCGCACTAAACATTAAGTGCCGTACTATTTTGTGTAACCCCAAAAAACCCATAATTTTGAGAATAGCCCATATGCAGAACCACGATTTTGTTTTTTGATAAAAAAAGGGCTAAGCAGCGACCCCAGCTTTACGTCTACCAGCTTTGCCCCGCATGCTGCTTGCTAGCCGCGTCCTTCGGCAACCCCGCCCCCTCATGTTCAATCTGTCCTCTTATTTATGTTCCACATAAGTATTTCATGCTGGGGGTGCTGAATAAAAACGAGGCTAGTATGTAGGGGGACAAGGACAAATCCCAGAATCCCTAGAGCAAGCCCAATGATCCCCCTTCCTTCCTCCCTGGCTAGCAAAGGCCAGCAAGATACCAACCATGGAGAGCAGTCCTCCGAAGAGTCTTCGCTCCTTCGATACTTGGGAATTCTGCTAAGCACTCTCTATGCAAGCCTTAAGAGGAAGCCACATAAACGCGCCAATGCTCCTGGTAAACTTTATGTCTTTCTTTCCACTCACAAGTTGCATTGCTAAAGGACTGACATCACATCTGCTTCATCTGGGGATCCCATTCCCCTTCAAGCCTAGACCACTGCAGCCTCAGAATCGTAGTTTCCATGTTCTTTTCCATTATCCCTATATAATCCCTATATACCCTATATAATCCCATATATCCCTATATAAACCATATATCCCTATATAAACCATATATCCCCCTAAACATGCAACGCATTCCAGGCAAGCCAACTCCTGCGGCGAGACGGGCAAACGCAGAGTGCCGCACCCTGGAGGTCGAGCATGACTTGCTCTCATCCCAGTCTAGAAGTGGTAGTTTCCCAAATAAGCGGATCCCAATATAGACCGCAATATATTGTGATCCTTATTATGGGGACCCAAAATGGTACCCCTCAATTTTGGGAACCCCCAGCAAGAGAGGAGCAGAGACGGAGAGAAAGATGGATTGAAACCCAGAGAGAGAGACAGAGAGGGGAAGAGAGACAGCCAGAAAGTGTGACACGTGCATGTAGATGTCCATGAGGCTTTATACATATATCTACAATCACTAAGGCTACTAAGAGGTCGTTACTGATTCATATGTACAGTGTAAGAAGGGATGATGCGATATCATCCGTAAAAAACTACGAAACATGAACTCTCCGTACAACGCTCTCTAAACCCTCTTCTAAACCACAGCAGCCAGACCACAGGCCACAGGACCACTGGAAGGGGGGCGGTACCTCTCTAAGTACCCAATAGACTCTCAAAGACTTGTATGTATGCACTCTCTAAAACCTTCCAGAAAACATTTAAGCCCCTTATAAACCTGCCATAAAAGCTATGACCCTCTGTAAACCTATCTCTACAAGCCCTGTATAAAACTCTATGGAACCTTTCAGAGATTTTTCATTCTCTAGAAAGCAAAGAAAGACCTCAGAAAACTCTTGAACTTGTGTTTCTGCGGGGGGAAGGGGGGGGGTGTGGGGGGGAGGAGGGAGGCGTGGCTTGTGAATGCGGCATGCAAAGGTGATTGCGGGGTTCCTTTTCATGGATTACACAGTGATTCTCTTGCATGATCCTTGCAAGGCCTCCGCGAGAAACTCCGGCTGGTCGCAAAGACGCCTGCGCCGAATCCCAGCTCTTGACTTTAGGCTTTACATCTGTTCAGAGCCCTTCCGCAATCTCCTTCAATGAAAACATGCCGCATCATTCGACTATGTCAATGTAAACAGCGATTGCAAAAAAACAGCTCTTAGCGGCTTAGCGAATATTTCTGCATTTCCGAACATGGAAATGTCTCTTATATACCCCGAATAGTTTATTCTATTTGGGGACGCCCAAAAAAAAACGGACCCAAGATTTCTGCGCCCATCTGATCTGGCATTGGCCTGTCTAGGGCGAACTCCACGGTCTCATGCACAGTGACGGCACCCTTCAGCGAAGCCTTGCACCAGGGTGTACCTTTTAGAGCCCTTCATAGCGGTTGGAAAGAATCAAAGAGAAGTTAATAGGGAAGCGCTCTTTGACTGTTGCAGATTCTAGCCCCTAATTCTTACAAAGTATTAACCCGCCTTGCGCTGCATCATCCGTTGCCACCAGCTCGGCTTTTCGCAACAAGACTACTAGTGCTGCACTTACTTCCGTTCCTACTATCCGTATCATTGCACTTACTCTGCAATTGCTACCTGCAAAAAATCCGGCAGACACCATTTGTGCTGCCTTTTTCTGACCCGCCGGCCTATCACGCAGCGCAGAAGACACCTAATGGAAAGTCTGCAGACTCCTCCAAGGACAGCTACGCTCAGCCAGGCGTGAAGACAACACAGGCTGACAGAAACAAGTCAGCAACCAAACCCTAACTAAGCCTCAAAGACTGAACACCAAACTCCCAACCCCAATCCTAAATACTCAACCTAGCCCAGCCTCCGTACCCAGGCAGAGGTGCAGTTGGCCAGAAGTCGCCTCAAGCTCCTCAATCCAGCTGCGGTCTGTAGGGTTTAGGGTTGAGGATTTGGCGTTTCTGGTTGAGATGTTCAGAAGGCTCCGTGGACTGGGAAGAACCATCATGACTATGATGAGGCTAGCCTTTTCAAGGGACGGCATCCTGCATGATGCCTGACATGAGGTGACTCAACGCCATGGAAGCAGAAACGTCGTCATGGCGGAGAATGTAGGCTTTCGTACATCGAACGATCCTCAGACTTTACCAAAGGTAGGCCATCCACTAATTCTGCATATTGATCCCTTTCCCAAATATGCCTTACAAATAGCTGCCCAACATCATTGTAAATACAAACAAAAAGAACCTTCTCACAATTCCAAGTACCCCAAACCCAAAATTGTGCAAGCATGAATGACAGTAAGCTCCAAGGCAGTCCTCGATTGGCAAGCTGAGCTTCACTTTGTTGCCTGCCACTGTACTCTTACTGATGCTCCGTTCAGAATAAGCGGGAGAAAATCAGTGTCATCAATACTCTGTTACATTGAGTCACTATACGTACATATGTACACAAGAAGCGTGTGTACGCGTACACACGGTTGGATAGTGATTATTAAGCCTGGCCAGAATAGAACGAAAATTCAGCCAAACGGAATACTCAAAGAGAGGCATGGAATACAGTGGGTGGTTTTGTTCCTCACGGAAAAATAACAACACAGAAATGACATGATGGCATACTCTGAAGTGTCCCTGCCTTCCAAATTCCTCCAGGATGCCCCCCCGCCTCAAAGAACTTTCCCAAGCCTAATTGAGGGACCCCTCATTGCTGAGACTCGTCAAGTTCTTTGGGGGTTTATAATCAGAACTCCCGCTCATCTGGGTATGTAGGCGATGTATGGAAGATGTACGCATATCTGCTATGGGAATTCTATCGGGCTAGCTAGCAAAGGTAGGTGTGTATCTATCTGTCCAGTCTATAGTCTGCAATGGCCTTCCTCTTGAGGATCCACCGGAAGCCAGCCCCTCCTGGATAGTAGAGCTCATTCCAACATGGAAAATCACGAGGAAAAGCGAACGGAAACTGAAACGGCAACTTATGGCTTGTATAGGTGAGTGTGTATATACATATATGAATATTGCAGACATATTTCAGCATTTCGGGTCGATGATTAACTTAGTGGTTGCTACAGGTGCCAAACCTGCGAGGCACATGTGATTTTGGGTATGTCCGCTTACTGCAAGAGATTGTTGAGGTCCCTGGCAAGGATTCCACAGGGATAATTTTGAAACTATCCTAAACCCTGAAACCTAAACCTTAAACCCTAAACCTTAAATCCTAAACCTAAACCCTAATTCAAACGCTAGGGGCCCATTCTCTAGGAACCCTAAAGCCTAGACCGTTGGTCCTGCCCTCCGGCAAAATGATTCGCAGCCGCACGGTGGCTGGAACTGTCCTGGCTGAGGGTGGTCTCATAAAGAGATTCCTTGGGACTTTTAGCAAAGGGATCCACTATGCGTGGATGAAAGGAGAATGGGAAAAGGCCCCCTGGAAGATATCACCATATACAGGACACATTGAGAAGTATCTTCGTGAAGGGCATGGTACACATGGTTCATAAGGCATCTTCATCCGCACAAAGGTCCCTCTTTTAAAAGGAACCGCGCGCGCCCCTTCGCTAGGCTCCTGTCTTCAAGCCACAAAGGGCACGGGGCTACAGGTTCAGGGCCGGTAAAAGTGTGTATTGTTTTTGTTGTCTGGTCTTTTTTGTTGTTTGTGCTTTTTCGGGTGTTTATCGTTGGGCGGGTGTGTGTTTTATTGTTTTTTCTGTTTGGGCGGGGGCGTGTTATTTTTTTTTTGTTTGGGCGGGGGTCGTGTTTACTTTTTTGCTGTTTGGGCGGGTGTCGTTTTTTTTTGTTTTTTTCTGTTTGGGCGGGGGACCCGGGGACGGGAGTTCACTCACTTACCGGTCTGCCCGGCTCGTCTTTCAGGGACCCAACAACAAAAAAGACCAAACAGCAAAAAACAAAAAAAACGAAAAACAAAAAAACACATGTTCCTTTCAGGGTCCCCAAGAAGCCCCAAAATCGCCCTGGGCTTTGTGTTGCCAGTCACTGATACCGACGCCTTAGGCTCCCTCTGCGATGGAAACGATGTAGCTTCCCCAAGTTGAAGGCATGGTCGAAGCATCAGGACCTAAAGATGTTTACGTAAAGATCCCAACAAGACATATCCATCCCCGCAGAATTCCTCTGTACCATCCCAGCTGAATGTGTGAAAAACTCCAAAGCTCTTCAAGAGGCTCCTTGGCGAGAGTAGAAACTGATTCTAGAAGGTCATGGGTTATGAGTGGAAACACACCCGTGCTTTATGCCACCGCCCCCCAGTAAACTGTCACCCAGTACACTGTCAGTAGTCCCGCTACAATGAATCCATAACGATCCCCCAGCTAGGGCTATCGAACCTAGGCTTGTGTTTTACATAGAATGAAACAAAATCGGAAACCATGTTGAAACATAAAGGCCACAGGCGTGCGGTTCCTCTGCCTGAGGCGTTTGCATCCATTTTGGGTTCCATCTTCTCCTTTATTTTCCGATACTTCCCATATCAGTTCGCCATCTCCCCATGTTTCTGAACGGTTCACAAAATACGAGAACATGGAAATGGAACAACATGGAAACTATAGGAAATCGGGAAAATATGCAACCCTGGAAAAAGCTTTAGGACACAAAATTCGGAAACTCATATGAAAATGAATCAAATAACACTCCGAGGGCTGGAATCAGCCTCCTGGAGCCTGGAACCCAGCTCATTAATCTTCAAACGCCAAAGTTGAAGCCGTATGGTTTGGCAAATTAGGCCAATTGCGGTACTCAAATTTCATCTTCTTTCGGCCATATTTTAAACAAAAGTTGTCCATAAAAATGGGGGGTACAATGGCTTCGTGGCTGATGACTACGTCTTGACTCTACAATAACTAAACAATTACTAAACAATTGGGGAAAAATAATTACTAAACAATAACCCTCGTCAGTTTTCATGGCTACCATGTTCCACTTCCAAGTCCTTTCTGGCTCGTCCGGCAGGGCCGCCTTCCACTCAGCGAGTTTCTTTCGAGCAGCCTCCACTTCTTCTTTTTTTCGTGTGCCTAAGCCCCAAAAGTATGTAAAATAAACGCCCTAAACCCAGAATAACAGCCATAAAGGCTATTATTTTACATACTTTTGGGGTCCAGGTGGGGCTTAAAGATGGAGATGGCTTTTCTCAAACTGCATGCCCTCCTCCTCAGAAGGGGCCCGCATTGGCTTCCATGTTACTTTGGGGGGGTTGGGTCTTGGCATTAGGGTTGAGGGAATTGGCGGCCCTGTAGAATTTAGATAGAATAGCCAAGGATTTTGGCTACTCCAAACACTAATTTACCACACTATGACTAACATAATTGTGAATCTGACACATAGGGTCGGTATTCTTTGTGTTGCTCAACCTGTCTACTTACTGAATGCTGAACCCTAAGCCCTAAACCCGCAAACCCTCAATCCTGGCCCTGACCCCAAAAAACCTAGACCCTTCACCCTAAACCTCACGTATATATCCCTATAGCATGCAAGCATATTCATATATGTATGTATATATATATATACATATATGTTCTTCTTTTTCTTATCATTATCATTATCATCAGTATACTATTATTCTATTAGAGATGTCCCTACGTAAGCCCTTATAGCCCTGTTAGAGGAAGCTCTCCCGCATCCCAATGGAGGCCTCCAAACCCGGTAGGTTCACTTCGGCTGCTGCAGCGGCGTCCAAGACGCGAGCGAGCTTTTTAGGATCCTTCTCCTGGGTTCAGGGCGCCAAACTATAGGTATTACAGGGGTTAAATGGGGGTTAAAAAGGGATAATGGAAAAGAAAACGGAAACTACTATTTAGGGTTTGGGCTTCTAAAACTCTGGAGTTACAGGGTTTTAGTGTTTGGGGTACTAGGCATAGAGGCTTCTGGACTTAGTTTTGGGGGATTATGGCTCATAAGGATTCCGGGGCTAGGGCTTGGGGGCTTAGGGGTGAAGCGTCTGGGGTTCAGCACTTCAAGCTTTTGAAATCATGTTCAATTACTTTTTGGGTAAGAGGGGAGGATTCCAGGTCTCGGCCGGCCAATGTTTCAGCCCTTTATACTTGGCAGTTTAGGGCATAGGGGCTAGGGTCTGGTGCAATTTGAGTTGCTACCCATGAACTCTGGCCATCGCCCAGACTTCTGTTGAGAACTGCTGTTAAGTCATCATTTCCCACTATCCAGTGTTACTGCTTTTAAAGGTGTCAGTCCTCTGACTGCTACCATGGGAATTGCGTTCACAATCAGTAGATCTATTCTGACTGCCAATTTGTAGTGCCATGCTTATTGAGGGCGTTATACTGCTAAATTGCCATGCATGTCGCTGCGAAATGCCTTGCGATCTCATAGTCCATGCAACCAAAGGCTTGAGACAAGGAAAGACCAAGAGAGTAAAGCAACTCCCGCCCATGCATTTGGCCACTTGGCCGCCCCTCAAAACCCTGAAACCCAACCCCTAAGCCCTATACGGCTTGTACCCCCTAAGCACCAACCCCTCCTCAACCCCAGCCCCATCTCCTATCATAGTAGTTTCCATTTTACTTTCCATTATCCCAATATAGCCCCTATATAACCCCGATATAGCCCCAATGTAACCCCAATCTGCGGCCTTCATCGCTTGAAGCATGTCCTTGGCCAGGGCTTGCTTGGTCTTCGGCTGGCTCGGTATCCTCCCGCAGCCAAACACTTCTAACATGGAACCCAGGGAAATTTTCCAACTAAGAGTGCTTTTGGGGACCCTGAGAAAAATACAGGGGTTACAAGGTGAACATAGGAGTTCCAATGAAGTGTCTACAGGTGGAATTTTGAGACTTCCCAAAAGGTATCATGAACGCGGTTTGGGGCATCAACGGTTGGGGGACAATTTTTGTCAACTTTTGGTTTGTACTGCGCCAGGTTGTATGACATGGCATGATAATGGAGAACCGCCATATAGACAGCCTGAGCACAAGTTTCATTGGCAGCAGGAATAACAACAAATGCAGTATGTGCGACAACGACCACTGATAGTTCTTTTCAGGGGTGGGTTTAGGGTTTAGGGTTTAGGGTTTAGGATTGTGGTGGTGGTGGGGGGGGGGGGACATCAATCACAACAAGTTGAGGCTCTGGCTCAGCTTGCTTTTGGCTGGGCTGCATCTGCAGGAGTGTTCGCCGCCTGAGTGACTCTGCGCCTAAACGAATGGGTACTACTCAGGTTTCTCAGAAAGGGGTAAGGACCCCAGGGATGTGTAGGGACTGTAAAACGACCATGGGAATCCTTCTGAGATTTTTTGAGCAGCTCCTATATGATACGGTAAAACTCGGGGCCCTCAAAATGGGACCTCAATTCTGCAAGCCAGCGGCGCTTCTGAGAGTCGCACGCATTGATCAGCTTCTTTAGATCAACCTGGCGCATGGGGCTTAGCCAAAACCATTCTCCAACAAAGAGCAATCTTATGAAGGGTCGTGCTTCATAGTAGGAATGGGGAAGCCATACTTGGCTCATTAAAAAGTAGGTATTCAGGGCAATAGCTAACGCTCAAAAAATCCGTCATGGAAGCTAGAGGGAGGGTCATCAATGTCAAAACGAGTACCTGACAGTAGTATAGTAGCCGCTACTCAGGCTTATCAGGATACCTGTCATACCAGCATCTGAGCTATAGTCTAAACTCCCAGTATCCCCCTTAATAAGCCCCATAGTAGTCCCCTATATAATCCCTTATATGACCCTTTAAGGAGTTTAGACTATGGCGCATCCGAAGCAGGGCACTGCAACACTCGCCCTTTCCGCGGCAAAAGTGACTCCAACACACCCCGGGAGAAGCCACCCATGTCGGGGGGATTCTTGCCGTGGCTGGGGGATGGCAATACGCCAACGGCTGCAAGCTTCCGAAGTTCCTGCAGCACGCTCAGGCCCACGGCAGGGTCATGCAGGAGTTGCGTTGGGGGTATATTGGGGTTATATTGGGATACTGGAAAATAGACTGGAAACTACTACAGTATATTGGGTTGTATTGGGGGATGTCAGGATAAACCCCTAATAGCGAAGCATCAAATAGAACAGAAAGTTGGGAACGCTACCTGGGAGCCACGGTTTTGCTCAGGCTATTACTGTCAAGGTAGAAACACGACCTGTATGTATGTACGTACGTACGTACGTACGTACGTACGTACGTAGGTATGTATGTATGTATGTATGTATGTATATGTATATGTATGTGTATGTGTATGTGTATGTGTATGTATATGT